>JAOUZG010032936.1:5739148-5759178 GCA_026289955.1 Argiope argentata | reverse complement strand
ATATATATATATATATATAGTAATTACAATAATTTCGCTATGCTCTGCTTTATACAAAGTAATAATTTGTGTAAAAGTTAAATTTATTATGTTAGCGTATTGTAAAAGTTAACTAGTTTTGAATATAAAATGCCTTAACTGTGACTTGACACAAAATTTTGTGGCATTTCCGATTGTTTTCATGAATCTTTAACTCTTTTAATTTTAGTTATACTAACGTCCTCGTTTTAAAGCAACACTAGAACCATTTTAAGGCGGAGTTCGCCATTTTGAAATGCAGTCAGATGACGAGGATGACACTTGAGGTGCCTCCTCTCTCAGGTGGCAGCTAAGGGTTTAATTCTGAAGAATTTAACTTGCCCTAGACCCGCTTACACGGTGGTTCTTTGGTGGATAACCCCTCTGACTCCAAAGCCGTGGCCTTACCATCAGGCCAACGCTGCAGATTGAACTCCAAGCGTTTGTCTAAGAACTCAGTCAGAAGGAATGAAGATTTATGCATGCTGGAAATGAGATCAATGGGCGTAGCTAAACATTTAAAATTTTATTAGTGTATATTCAGGTTTATTAATTAGATATCTGAAAAATGCTCTAACAAAATTTCCATATCTGAATTATTTTAATAGCATGTTATCATAAGTTGGAATGGTCGCTCAAAAAACCGATATAAAAAACGTTGTCATTTTCCCTGCAAAAATGCTTGGTTTCTTCTTGGACTATATATGCTTTTACGTCCAACAATCCTCACTGAGTTGAAAGACTTACTATAATTTCTATCACCAATATATTTTGATATGCTACTGCAGAGCTGCGAGCCCAAAGAAGCTCTGCTGAACATCTGTGACTCTTACATACTAAACCTGAACGTATTATCTCTTCACTAACTTCAAATAAATATAGTAAATGCCCATTGAAGAGAAACGCTTTAAAATCTATTAATTCATTTTGATTATGAGACAGAAGTTATCAAGATAAACGTTTCCATTTGTGTACTTTTTTTATGACTTTTGTCTGAAAAAGAGCAAATACAAATTAGAAAATATTTATTGACTGAGAGAGTCTTACAGTTAAAAATTTTGAAATTTTATGCAAGAGTTCAGACTCAATCCGAAATGTTTGAAATTTTGGACCAATAAGTCTAAACTAATAAAATTACAATGAACAATTTAGCATGTTGAATCAAGGTATTAATATCAGAGGATGTAGTTACTTAGCTGATTGAAAATATAGTTTGATTCTGAACAAAAATTCGTTTAAAAGACAAAAATCGCTATTTTTTAACTCTTTTTTTAAACTTCTTTTTGCGTCTACTTTTTTTTTTCTTAAACTGATTGATTTGGCAGCGAGGCCGCGTGTTTTTCTATCGAATGAGAAAATAAATTCAGTTTCCGAATGCATGGTGATGCGAAAATTATTAATAATCAAGATTTAAAAATACTTCAAAAATTTCAGAGATAGCTATTTCGTATTTTGCTTTCTATAATATAAATTAGACACAACAGATTTTTTAAAATTACTAAATATTATATTCAAACAAACGATTTATGATTTTAACCCTTTGAACTCGGAAAAGTAATTCGATGCATAATTACTCAATATACAAGAACTTATTTATTGCTTCAAATTTGTGTGTGTGCGTTTAAAATTTATTTTCCCCATCTTTTCACCCTTCTGTAGGTATTTTCAATAATCAAAACTGAAAAATAAATAAAAAAAATTCAAAATGATACACCGTCTTGAATGGTGCCCAAAGAGCACCATCGAGTGCAAAGGGTTAATATTGAAGCAAGTGAAAAGTAATAAGAGTCTCGAGAGCAAAAATTACGCAACAGATTAAAAATAGGAAATTTATTATAAATTTATTGCTTTACATATTAAAATGTGCTTTGCAATTTTTTTTAATAAAAAATTCCATGCAATAAAAGTTTATACTGTCATGCATTTTTCTTCTAATAATGTTGGTGAAATCTAGACTGATTTGGTAAGTTTCACTATAAAATAGTTGAAAGCTTTAATATCTTTCGTTCCAAAAGTATCGCGTTCTTGAGTTGATGAATGTCGATCCTCGTTATTGATATGCGCAAATGTCAAATAACGACTGGAGTAGGATTAGAAAAATAGCCAAAAAATTATTCAAAATCTTAGAAATCTTTACATGATCATCCTACTTCGAAGCCAGAAAGGCCCTTATTTCTTCACGCCCTCTCTTCTCCTTTTCATGGTCATTCGTCGATTGCTAATATATTTAAACAAAAAGGTTTTGTCGGAACAAAGTACTTAACTGCAACAGTAAAGAAATTTTAACTATAAAATGAGTTTACTATAAGGATTAAAACTTACATTTATAAAGATACCAATTAACAAGAAATTTTCTTTTTTTATTTATTAACTTTCACTTTTATAACAATTAAAAACTCTTTTCCATATTTTTTTGTTATGGCATTCATATAATTCAGAAAGAAGGAAAAAAGTTTCTTTTACTGTTTCATTAATAATTAAGACATGAAAACAAAATTTTTTCCCCAAATTTTTTTTATTAGAACCATCACAGTGAGTAAAAAAACCGTTAAAACGCCCATTTATTTCATTTAATTTACACTCGAGGAGGCTGAACCGCTCCCCCCCCCCCAGAGAGCGTTGCGCAAAAGAAAGCGGGATCTACGAGAAAAATATGGATCACCGCAGAAAGCTCTTTTTCGATCTTAAGCCATTAGAACAAGAGACCGAAACATTCCACTTATAATAACTTTCATTTAATGTCTCATCAATACAGATATCTATCACTGCGATGTAAATTAATGCCCATTAACTGTCTCTCAAACTGCATTAGTTACTCAGTGTCTTTCTCTCCCCCCCCCCCTCTATTTTTTTATCTCCCACAAAAATGGCCTTTTCTTGTTCCTAATCTTCATCATTTTCAAGATGGCTACCGGGTGGTTTTCGCCCGTAATTACCTTAATAGGGCCATCGATTGCTGTGTGTCCTGGTGACTGGTTTTCGGCCCGCAGATCTGATACCACCACGCATGTTTGTCTTGTACGACGGTAGCGGCAATTATAGAGGTATTTCATTTAAATAACTATTCAAGCTTTCGGATTTTAACAACTATAAGCCGTGTTTCATCTTAATACTAGGGTAATGTATATGATTTTCGGAAATGAAATATGAGGTCGTGGCTCTTCTCAAAAAGCAAGTGGGAAAAAAAGAAATTCGGAGTTTAACAAATTTGCTTGGTTTTATAAACCAGTTTTGAAGCTGCAGAAACCAACGTTCCAGGTTACTTTAAAATGCAGATAAAATAAACCTAGTCATTTGATTGTTGAAAGTTGAGTTTGGGCATGTAATGAAAATATAATACATTGACTAAACTCTTAATCCTTTGCGATCCAATGTCGAGTGTGACTCGGCTTTCAAGACTGTGCATCATTTTGACGTTTTATTCATTTTTTTTCAAATTTAATTGTTAAAACCGCCTATATAATGGTTAAGAGATGTAGATTAATTTTTCGAAGAAATTCGACTTAAAAGAATTATGTATATTTATTTTTCATAGCAATAAGCAAATCTTTGTATAAGGTGAATAATTTTGCATCTAATTATTTTTCCGAGTGCAAATGCCTAATTTATTTCTGAAGTTTTCACTCCCCTTTTTTATTTCAGGAATTTTTCACTTAAAAAAATTGAGAATTCTCGTGTCACTGAATAAAATCATTATAGTTTAAAGAACCCATGATAATTTATAATTTCAATTTTGCAATTTGACACAAATCGATTCATTGAGTAAAAAACAAAAATATGATGACGGGTGTGAGAAAATGGGAAATAAAACATTCTTTAACAGTCTATAAATAAAATGCTATCTATTTTTTAATTATTTTTTTGAAATCTGGAACGATGATTGATTAACAAATAAACATTGCTGCTAATCCTTTCCGGTTGCCATTTAGCATTACCAGAGTAACTTGCCTTTAAGTCCCTGACTGGCAAACTTCCTAATTAGATGAGACATTTTATTTGGGGTATTTACCATTTTAATTCCTCAAGTAATAGAAAGTCATTTGGGTCATTCAAGTATTTCTAAGAGATATTTGCGTTTTGAATTACTTATATACTTTCACTTAATTGCAGATATAAAATTTAAAAGAAATCGGTAATTTGATGCTCGGTCACACTTCTCATGTATGCAAAGGGTTGATATAATCAACAGATGTCATCAGTTTATATCAATAGGATCTAGAAACAAGTGACGATCTTTAAATAAGTGATTAATTAATAAAATAAATAATTTTAAGAAAAATTGCTAATCATTATTTAGTTTGAAACTAATCAATGCTACACATTTCCATTTATCAATTTAATCTTAAACTTCAAATTAATTAAGGTCCCGTTTTGAAACCACACCATTTAAAGGGTAACGAACAATGAAAATGCACAACCCGATTTTCCAAACTAGTGAGCTTCATCAACAGAAATCACTTGAGATCCATGTTCAATTCAGATCTCTCTGTGGGATCGGGTTTCGAATCTGAGACCTCTTTGTCCCGAAATCTAAGCTTGGACCCCGCAGTAATTTATAGATGTGAGATATTTATTCCAATGTTAAGCTAGTTGCAAGTTCATAAGGTCATAGCGAGACGTTTATTTAAAAAATTAATTGCTATTTCACTCTTAGTGCAGGAAATAAATATTAAGAGAGATGCAAAATTCCGAATTCTTTATATATTATACTAACAGGAAGAGTATAGTTAAAATAATAGATGAATTTGACATCCAATTAAATTTCACTATTTAGGAGGAATGCCTCTGAAAATTTTAATTTACTCTAGTTATATTAACATCCTGTTTATCAAATAACATTTCGTCGTCAATATGTGTATGAAATGTCATCGTAGTAAATATCAAGTAGTTCGAACTTTTCAGGTTGCTCCATTTCTCAAGAATTTCGTTTCACTGAATGCCCAGACTTGGTTGAAGTTCTGGTACTACAATACTTGTCATCTTAAAAAATTTTCCGGTAAGGAATCTAGTTCAGGGGCCCTTTACCGTCAGCTGATCCCCTATTTCGAAATTAGAAGGTCTGTTTCAAAATATCAAACGTACATTTTCAAAACACTATAAAAATATAACTAAATTTAGTTATTTGCATTTGATTGTTCTTAAAATTTCCCATTTAAAAAATTATAGTAATGAAAAAATTAAATTATTAGGAAATAGGAAAATGATCGGATGCAGTTGAAGTCGAAATTTAAAACTAATTAGAAAAAAGGGGATTTCAATTAATATCTTTTGCAAATTATGCAAATAGAATAAAACCAGCTTTGGAATTCTTTGTTTGTCTGTGAAAAGAATGACTAAAAAACTTTAATAATTTCAGGCATTAGATTTAATTTTTACACTATAATTACAAATAAGTTTATGTAGCTATTAA
Source organism: Argiope argentata (assembly GCA_026289955.1). Classification (NCBI taxonomy): domain Eukaryota; kingdom Metazoa; phylum Arthropoda; class Arachnida; order Araneae; family Araneidae; genus Argiope; species Argiope argentata. The sequence continues at coordinate 5,753,750 of JAOUZG010032936.1, read as the reverse complement.
AAATGTAATTATATTCAAAATTTCAGAAAAAATTAACTCACTTAGAAGAAAGTCTATCTGTCCGAACATGTATATCCATGTGATCATGATAACTCACAAATGCAAATGATTTGATGCCTTAAACGAAACGTGAAGTTTTGTAGTCAAAACTAAAGGAACTGTTTCGCTGTGGTCAGTAAAAATGCATGTATGCGTGCGCGATAATACTGGACAATTTTCAATTGCTCACTTGTATAATTGAAACTTAGAATATGGTCAATTCTACGACTGCACAAAGTTTCAGATTGAGGCGATGGAAAGGCAAACACAAAACAAAATTCATTCTTGATTATTGGTGGGTTTTTAATTTTTTTTTATTTCTCACATATGAAGCATAGATAAAATATTGTAAACGTCAAAAAATCGAATTCCAGACTTTGACGAATCTTTAGGTCTTTCTATTTTAATCTTCATGAATTAAAAAAAAAAAAAAACACATTTCTGACATAGTGTGTGGCTTTCAACCTGCGATAAAGATAATTTAAAAATATTTTGAACTTGATGGTGGAAATCTGGTATTCCGTTTTTACATCAAATTTGTGGATTTATATCAAATTTTGAGAAACTTCGCGTAGAGGAAGTCTGTTTATTCCTCTGTTCGAACGCAAGTTATAAAGATAATTATAAAACAAAGAGAAACACACAGTACGCATTATTTAGCATCGACATCTGTCAAAGTTTGCGTCAAACACAACGAGGTGTTGTCCATCGGTCGGTCTGTATTTTTTGCCAATGGATTTTAATACCCTCCACGCCTTTACACATGCCTTAGGATGAATTTAATTCGTCAAAATAGGGGGTGAGAGGATAGATGAAATGAGGGGATATTTAAAATTAACAATAAAATTATCTTGGATTAATCGGAGACTGAATCAAAATAATAATCAAAAACAACAGGATATTCACTTTCAAGTGAAAAAAAAATTGAGCAAAAAAGTATCCAATTAGAATTAAACACGAGGTCGACGAATGGCGAAAAATTCTGAAAATGCTCTCAACCTTTCCCACCTCTCTCCTCAATGAGATAGAATAGCCGAAAAGGGATCGCCTCAGAATACTGAAACGGACAGTACTTTCTGATGCACGTAACTTAAAAATTCATGGATTTAAATATACTAATTCTGATACTCAATATTGTGACTATAATTATAGTTCCATGCCAAATTTTTATTTCAATTAGTTGGGAAAAAAGGGTCTAAAACACAAATTTGATTTTAGAATGTTATTAACTGCATACCAGGGATCAATAGTGAATTTTTAGTCGCTGTCATACGCCAATGCCACACAAATCATACCAAGGAAAATTACTAAAAGCTGTTAAAGATTGTCTAAGATTAGTACAGATCGTTAAAGATCCCTAAAATTGTTGCTATTATTAATATTACTGTTTGATCGGTGCGCCGGCCAACAGCCTCAAGGAAATGACCAGCAGAATCGGGTCTGCACACCGCTTTAGGAATTGCTCGCGTATCGTGCTGTCCGCGCTGTCGATCTTTCACCGTCAAGCCGGCTGCTTGGAGCGCAATACGTTTCTGAGAGCTCCGCCGCGAAAGGGTTAAGCCATATTCCTACGTCCTATATGGCCTTAAAAGATCTGGTCATAAATCTGCCAACTGATCCATTGTTGGGCCAACCCCACCTGTGGATGCGATCCGGAGCTTCTCACAATTTACCGATAAAATAAAAAATAAAACACTCAAAAATCCAGAAAACCACAAGAGAGGGGAAAGAGGGCAAAATGCGTTAGACTCAAGACGGGCACGGGTCGTCGAACAGGTTTTTAGAGAGTATACCTCAATGTTTTAGAGAGACAAATTCCCACCGGTTATTGAAATGTCCCATTTACCTTTTATTGAGATACTAAACAAAAAATGGTGGGTTTGCTGGAGAATTGGCGGTAGAACAAAAAGCCACCTCTATAACAAACAAATGATAACAAACCATCGCTTGAGTAACGCGATAACTAATGATTGGAATTGCATCTTTCTGACAGCAAACGAACATTTTAATTTTACCATATGGTAGTATATGTAACTCCAATTTCCCCTAGGTTGGAGCTTCATCCGTTTTGCGGCATACCTTTCAGTTATTATCCTCCCTTGCAGGGCATTTTAACACTTTGTGGGTGGACAGATCTCTCTTCATTGAACGATTTCCTTCCAAACAGAGGATTGCAGGAGAGAACGAGGGGCGAAGGAAGGGAGGACTGATTTATGACTTCTGTTAGTCAACTGCATTTGCATCTCGGATGACAAACAATCCTACCCATTGCCATATGCAGGCGCAGCGAGCTAATGCGCGCAGCAGGGAATGTAACGGTTCATTTTACGGTGCTTCACTCACTTGGAGGCCTGCGATCAGGCAGCTGAATATAAACAAGATGGATGCACAAATCATCTGAAAGTTGCTGCGAATTTAAATTTGAATGATTATCAGCGGAAAAAAATGTATTAGGGTGTTTCTTCAGTCAAATGAGAGTAAAAATAAGTTGAGGTCACCTCATTTAGTAAGCCCACCTTTTATTTATACAGAGTACTTATCGTTGATTTACGATAAATAAAAAAATGAATAAACATTGTATACAAAGTTTACAAATGTTTCAAAGCAGGTATATTTCGAAAGGGAACAAAATAGGGTTTATTACTTGTGCTATATTTGTCGGCTGACGGGCTTATAAATGAGGTGATCGCTTCTTGAAATCTTTCTGTTCAGTGTTATTTGAATTCTTCAGACATTGTTATTGTCGTCAATGTTATTTGTAATAAATGTAACATCTGATCATTTGGAATTCAAGGCCATAAAATATTGGGATGCCAAAAAGTTTCTTTCATTTTTTTTTTCAAGAAATAAATACACGATATTTATTGGTAAGGCTAATTTATTGCGTTATATCTTAACCGTTTGCTCTATCATTTTCCACATCTCAGAAAGCGTCATTACTCCCTCATTTGAAAACTGTTCTGCCTTACTGACAATATATTCCTCGAGCTATTTTTTTAATTTTTCAGATTGGAATCGTTCATCACGGAGAGAACATTTTAATCACAAGAACAATTAATTGTCACGTGGAGCAAGATTTGTGGAACATATCCTCAAACCTGATGTTACAAAAATCTGCAAAGTGGAAGGAAAATTCATTTTGGTTTTTCTTTTTGGTGGGGAATAATTATAGATGTTTATTTTTCAAAGTAATAAACACATTATTGTATTAAGTCAATAATTATGCATTAAGAAATGTAGTTTTTCGAGTGTAAATTAAAGAATATTGATAATTTCTTGGTTTGAATTTAACATTTTGAGCCTTTTTGATGCATTGTTGAGCTTGGTGTTTGAAACATTTCTGGGAAAAATATTCTTCTGTATAAATTTCCTTAAGACGATGGAAGAGATACACACAGATACCAAGCTTAACAAATCTGATACACTCTGAATGTATCTGATACACTCTGAATGAATAATGTCTGTGTAATGAACTGTGTTTGAAGGGATTCAAAATCGATATATATTTTTAATTATCAATTTTACTCTATTATCATTAATCCAGCTCTATATAATTGCGACAGAAATAAGAGAGGGAAGGGAGATATAATTACTTTGTCGCATACGAAGTATAATGCTCAAGAGTTGTAATTGTCAAAAACATTTGACCTTTTGATCATTCTCCTTGTTTCCGATCACTCTGAGTTGGGGAAAAAAAGAAAAGAAAGATATTTTTGGAATTATGCCTGTCTATTTGCAAACACGATCTTTCAAAAGCACATTGAGCCAAACAAATGAAGTTTAATATACTTTCTTCCCATCATATTTATAGATTTCTATCAAATTTCAAATGAAATGCATTCAGAAGTCCATCTGTCCGGTTGTTCGAGTGACGGTGAATAGGATAACAGCAAAACATAAAGAGCTAGTTCGATAAAATTCAGTTCTCATTAGTAGCATAGTGTAGAGTCGCATCCAGTTAGGTACCAGTTCCAATCAAGGGTTGGCTTTCAGATAAAATAAGTATTGGTCTGCACTTTTTCATGCAAACACACGCTGCAACTGGAAGGCAGCCACTTAAATTAAGTATATGATCTTGTGGCAACAATCGTAGTTCTTAGAACCATTTTGCCTTCAATCGGTGAGAAAAGAGGCGTCCAAAATATATACTATATTCTCTGGTACTTGAGTATTAACCAGATGTTAGCTATTAATATCCAAAACAATCTTCAAAGAAGGTAATCTAGATTCAGTAGAAATGATGTTTTTACGCCCAAGATCGATCTATCATAATTACAGCCTACAATTACTGGGCAAATAGAGAGTTTTCTTTACTCTACCTCTTTACTCTACCTTTTAACCCCTCGTGTGTGCAATTGAGCACTTGGGAATTCATGAGCCACGATTCTACGATAGGCAAAAGAGGATGACACTTTTATGCAGGAAACTCTCGAAGGAACCCCACCCATTGATTTCAGAAGAAAAAAAAACATTATCATCGGCTATGATGGGAGCATCGCAAACGTAAATCAATAAACCTGAAAATTCTATTCTAACTTGAGAGGGAATTGCATCGGCAAAAGATCTCAACGAACTCAATAGAAATGTCGTGAGCCTTAAATAGATATTCAAGGTTTTGCAAATACATATACAGCATCAACATATGACTCTAAATATTCGACAAGAATATAGATGGAATCGGAAAAAATGTGCAATTTATGACAAATACTCATCTGTGAATCATATGAAAGTATTTGTACATCTATATGTTATATACATAAAAAATTAGTGATAGTAATTTCATAATGTTCATGATAAAATAAGTGAGAAGTATGCAAATACAAAACAATTTAAGTACTTTGTAAAAATAAATAAATTAATTAAAAAGGCAAGCTTTTCTTAGAAACAGCTTCAGCAAATCAGCGTATCGTTATCATTTGCATTCGAATTCATTAAGAGAAAAGAGAAGTTTCTATAAAAACCAGTTTAAAAGTTCTAATTCAACTTGGAGGTCTGAAAAAAAAAGACCTGTCAAAAGAAATATAAATCTTGGCTTTGGTTATTATAGGTTAAATAAGTGAGCCTTTCATTATTATTCTTAGCGCATTTACTACCGACTCCAGCCTGATGATCGGATCATCCATCTGATTGGATGACCCCCTCGTTACTATCTCTTAACCATAATAAATAGTCCTGTTGGCCTGATGGTGAGGTCTCGCCTTCGGAACCCGAGTGCTCCAGGTTCGAAAGCGCCGTCATATAAGCAGGCCTGGTGTACCCTTAAAGACGTCCAGGTCAAACACTCACCCCTGTTGTTGCGGTGAAGAAATTTGGAAAGGGGGGGAGTGACAGATCAGGTGTCGTCCTCGTCATTTGACTGGATTCAAAATGACGAGCTCTGCCAAGGAGTAACTACATAAAAGATTCGGGACATTTAGATAGTAGGTGCGAACCACAGATGAACTACCTGACAATCAGCGCATTAAGCAGTCAAAAAGTTGTGCAATAGTATGCATGCCAATATTTTATGATATTAAACAGTATCGCAGGTAAAATATTGCTCTCTAATATGGAGCATGGTAAGATATTGCATATTAGTGAAACACTGCCTAATTGATTCAATATTTATCCTGAGTTGAATCTTGTGCCTGCCAGATAAGTGCGAGTCTGAATGTTAAATGCCATCATTACCATAAATGAAGACGCCGTTTAACAGCACGGCCTCAACACTTTCCATTCGAATACCGTTCGGCTCTGCGAGGGGTTTCGGGAGTGAATGTTCGCAAACCTACTGCGTGGGTTTCTGTGCCTCTCTGCTAGAGTGTGCGGTTTCTAGCTGCAGGTAGCCACCGGCTTCGTGCATTGACTCTGGTAAGTGTGTTAAGAGTAGTGAGAGGTTAATTTCAAATGGATAATAAAAACGAGAGAAATGTGACAAAAATGAGGGTACTTCGAAGGAAATTTGAAGTACTCAAGTTTAAAAGAGATAATGATAAAAAAATGGCGTTAAAAACCTGTCGAAGATCAATTAAATTAAACAAGAATACGAGGTGATAAAACTTTCTTATCCTACTGGCAATAAACGGATTTCAATGATTTGAATTTGTTGCACAACTGCTCACAAGGCTATCCACTTCATCCACAAAAAACAAATCTGTTCCGAGCGAAGAAAACTAACATATTAAAATTGTGTGCCGATAATAAAGTGACTACGTATTATTACCAGAGACCAAGTGAGATTTTAAGGTTACTACGTTGAATTATGACTACGTTAAATTGTCACTTTTTCGTAAAACGAAAAAAAAAAAATCCGAAAAAAATCTGAAATGTGTTTATTATTCTTAATGTTTGAACAGTTCACTTAGAATTTTCCATTAGAATTTTTTAAAGTTAATTCTTTTGGCAACTAACTCCATTTTATTTTTGGCATTTACACACGTTTTAATGTTATTTTTTCAAATTCTTACCTTTAGTGGAATTTTCTTGCTTAAAAAATTGTAAATTAAAAGGAAATATGTATTTTTCGCCCATTTTGTAAACAAATATCTCAAGATATTATATAATTCCTAAATTAGAGAATAAGTAGCCGATTTATTTAGAAATATTCATAAAAAAACAAATTTTATTATTTATAGGTCGAGTTCCAACACTTAAAGAGTAAATAAATATACAACGTATGCTTTAACCCTTTGCACTCGATGGCCCCTCTTCGGCACCATTCAGGACGGTGCATCATTTTGAAGTTTTATTTATTTATTTTTCAATTTTGATTATTGAAAATACCTACATAATGGTAAAAAGACGGAGGAATCCAATTTTAAGCGCGCGCGCACACACATACACACAAATTTGTAGCAATAAACAAGCCTTTTTATTTTGAATAATTATGCATCGAATTACTTTTCCGAGTGCAAAGGGTTAATTCACGATCTAGATATTATACTGCTTAAGCTGTTGGTAATTTTTTAACAAATCACTTGATAAACTTAACCACTTCGCATACAATGACGTGTCTATCACGCGTATCGAATGACTGAATTTTTATTTTCAAGTCTGCAACTAAGCAACAGAATTTAATTAAATATGCAAAAATCTGTTCGAAAATGCTTTAATATCCCAAATGCTCCATATATAATTTTAAAGAAAAATCTAATTAACAATAAATGACTAAAATAGGACGTGTCATCTAATTAGAAAGTTAAATAAATTCGTGTATCAAGTGGCTAATAAACTAAAAGATTTTAGTTTCAACCATATTAATTACAGCCAAAAAAGAGCCTTTTTACCAATTTTAAAACTTTTATCATTTATCTGTTATAATTTGGTTTTATAAATATATTTTTTATATTGCATCTATGCAATAATTCAAAATGTAATTTTTCAAGGAAATTTTTAAAAATATTTACCTCGAACGTAATCGCTCTCTAATGGTGAATTGGAAACTAAGGATTGAATTCATAAGACAGAGCGAAAGAGATCCAAATTAATGGCCGCATAAAAATCGCCTATTATTTAGCAAAAAATGTTGATCTTTGTACGGTAATTTAATAGAAAATTTTGAAATTTACAACCCGCAACACCCATTTTAAATCGAACTATGTCAAAAAGCGAGGGAAAAAATTAGAATAGGTAACTTGCTGCTAATTAATTGTTATAACTAACAATTAAATTCAAAATTTGTCCAACAACAGCATATTATAAAAAATACAAATCGGCGTTGGATTATTTTGTGTCCGTACTAACATTAATATAGCCTCAGTTGGCAAAATTTCAACATTTTTTTAAAATAATTGTAGTACATCGAAATAGAGGAAATTACTCACCCCCCCCCACATTTTTTTGCAGTGAAATTAACTGCTTAAACTTTCATGATAAATCCTGCGTTCGTTTAAAAAAGTTTTTAGAAGGTTAAAAAATATTGATTGACGTGCAATTAAATTTTCTTTTTGTCACTGATTTTAAACTTTAACAGTATTATCTAAATTTCTGAAACAAGGGCATTATATATTTCAAATGACGTGACCTTATTTCAAAATATTATCAGCTTCATAAATTTATCTTATTTAATTGTCTTTTTGTTAAATGAGTCCGTTATCTCGCTTAATTAGAGATATAAATTTTATTATTGAGAGAACAATCGCATTTAGATAGTTATGTTTATTCTAATAGCCACGAGGATATCCAACAACTTTTCATTTAATTTATCGCAGGAATTGTTTCAGGTTCGTTAATCTAAGACGGAAAATATTTTTTTTATTAAAATTCTCGATGCGTTTCACATCTCGAAAAGAAAGACAGAAAATTTAAAGAGCACTAACTGTATGGAAATGCACTATGATGTAAAGTAGACTTGTCAAAATATCGGGTGCAGCAATTATATCCAAATGACCTTTTTAAAGCAAGCAGACATTGTGCTTTATGCACATTAGTATTTAATGTCAAGTTTTTATAGGTGAAATTTTTCAATTAATCATTGGCTTTCTAATATGTTAGAATTTGAAAATTTCTTATACTTGTGTGTTTTTGATAACTTAATTTTTAAAAACTAATTAATATTTAAACATTTAACACTCGAATTGGATCAATAATTTAATTTTATCATAATTCACTAACAATTAAAGGATTATTTTAATCATGATTTTACATTGTACCTATTAATATACTAAAAAAATTATTTTCAACAATTCCATAGCCCTTATTGAGATGAATTACAAATTAAGGATGGAAAAACTAATTATTTTCAGGATAACTTTCACTTTTCAAAATTCTAATAAAACTTGTTTTATTAAATTTATTTTTGTATGCCTTTGAAGATAATGATATATTAATACTTTTGAAAAACATCACTATTACATTACTTATTACCAAGGGAATTGCTGACATAAAATACTTCCTAATACATAAATTAAATTGCTCTATGAAATAAAAGTATACAAATAAAAAATAATCACGATAATTGTAAAATAAGAAAGAAATAAATGTGAAAATTTAAAATAGGATTGAGATTTAAATTCTGCTTTAAAAAAACCCGTTGGTCTTTTTCATTTATTGAAATACTGCATTCAAGAATTAGCTGGATTCAATAACTCTTTCGAAATCAATAAGACTTAAAAGAAGACATAGTTTCCTAGATTCAACGTGAAAGAATTCAAATTTTAAAGTGAATAATCGATAATTTTTAAAAAACAATGTGAATAATTGGATAATGAAATTCAGATATAAGTATAAACTAATATGCAATGTATGTCAGAATTCCTAAAAAGTACATTGATCCAACATTTGAGATTTTAACTTTTTTTTTATCAAATTCATTAAATGTAATGGATTTCATAAGCAATTTCCTCAAATTCTAACCACCAGTATATGATTATTTTAGAAAGCTTTTTTTTTCTTGCGAAAATAGATTATTTATTTACTATTATTAGCGTTAAAGTTTATATGTATGTGTGTGTTTGTGTCTTCGAACATACGCAGATTTTTCTATTTGCACTTTTATAGGTTTTAATGCTATTTTGGAAGTTTGAAAGTTATATTTCCGGAAGAATCTTAACATCTCATAAATTAAAATCTAATGCATGATTATAATAATTTTTCAATATTATAAACATGCACACATAATCATTAGATATGTAATATATTGCTTTAGAAATATTATATAGCTTTTTAAATACTTACCAAAACAAAAACAAATTTTTTATTGTTTATCCAACGAACATTAATATTTAGAGCAAACATACACAGCTGATGCTTTAGTTCGGGAACTACGTTAGGTATTGTTTCAACTATTTTAAAAATTTTAATTAAATCATCTGGTAAACCTCTAAACTAAACGATTTTTGCTTTGTACCTCTTTTTTAGCCAAAAAAGAAATGCCTTTATCCGTTGTTTTTATAAATTTACGTTTAACTGGTACATTTTTGTTTCTTATACATTTTTTCAATCATTTTTTGGGAAAAAACATAAAAATGTCAGGGTATTTTTCGAAATAATTCTTCCTGAGCTCAGTCACAAACCTTAAACGCATTTCGTCACATTTGTAAATTGATTTCTGTGCTTTCATTGTTTGTTTTTCTCTCTTTTTGTTTTGTTTCTTCAGCGTTTCGTGTGTCAGAATTTGTAGGACAGTTCTCAGCAACCGAAACTTAGGCAACATTTTTTTAGAATATCCCCAAAATATATGTATCTGATGATACATTTTTAAAAAAGCGTTTTTTACAGCGTATTTAATGGTATGCGCTTATGAGCGATACACTATTGCCATGGGATGCATTAATCACTTCTTAATCATTAAATAGCGTGACAGCATAAACAGTCATGACTTAAATCTAGCGAAAAACTTTTTCTGGGAATAATTTTTTCGTCTACTTTCCTACTGAAATTCACATGCAATCTTGTCAAGGAAAGGAGTGAAATGACTTTGCGTGCAGATGGATCTAAAGTTCAAGACGGTGGTCAGACATGAATTGAATTGTACGCATATTGTGTGTCCCAAATGAAATGCGTATATACTGAGACGAAAGATTTAATTCATGACTGAGAGTTATCTTTAGCAGTTTCTCTTGTGTATAAGATGCAGTTTTCGGAGGATTAATTGTTATTGATCCTGGGTAGAATATTTTAACCCTTCACTCTCCGAAAAACAATTAGATGCAAAATCATTCACTTAATACAAAGATTTGTTTATTACTATGAAAAATAAATATACATAATTATTTTAAGTCGAATTTCTTTGAAAAATGAATCTACATCTCTTAATCATTATGTAAGCGTTTTTAACAATTAAATTTGAAAAAAAATGAATAAATAAAATGTCAAAATGATGCACTGTCTTGAAAGGAGCCTCAGAGGCACCATCGGAGTGCAAAGGGTTAAAAACTCACAAAAGTATTTAGAAATATATATCGCCGTTGTCTTGACTTGAATTCAACTGGAATATTAGTTTAAAAGAAGCATTGACGAATTTAGACTATTTTTAAGGCACAGTGGTTGAGAGAATTTTAATTTTTTTTAAAGTAGCAGATTTGTTTAGTAGTTTATATAGTTATAAAACACTTTAGCTTTCTTAGAAATTCACTTTAGAGTAGAAAAGATGAACAAACTGGATCGACGTTTCAATTTAAAAAATCTGGTTTCCAAAATTAGACAATTTAATTTTCTTTTTCCCCATATGATACAAAATAACGTTCCCTAGATTTTTGCTTTCTTATATACGAAATATAGAGCGAGTATTGTGATCGTCGAAGAATTCGAACTCGAGAACTTAAAACCTTTTCACTTTTTAGATCTCTCTGAATTCGAAAAACACATTTTTGGCATTTCTGCCTTTGGCAAAGACGACTCGAAAATACTTTGAACTAGTAGATAAAATTTGTTATATAGTCTTAACAACATGTTTGTAGATTTCTATCAAATTGTGAGCAAAAACTTCTCAAAGTTAATTTGACTAAAGGCTTCTTCAAACGATAAGAGTGAAATGTTCCCCTAGATGACGAATCTGATTTCCGATACCTGCTCTTTTTGTTCTTCAGTAAAACAAATATCAATGTCAAAAAGATCAGGCTTTAGTACCCTGTCGAGAACGCCAGCAGGGCACGTCTGGCATGGCAGCCTACTTGATTTGTATAGAGTTAAGAGCCAATTACTTTTTAATTTCAACGTTTTTCTCTATATAACTGTTTTTTTGATGTCTCATAATCATTAATAAGCTGAATAACAGCTAACATTTCTGATTAAAAGGTTTGAAGCAAGCTTTCATCTTGAGATAAAGATTATTCAAGTAGCAGCAAAATAAAATGTAAAAAATGCGACTTTCTTAACGAGTGATGTTTCGCAGAATGTGGGTGGAGGAGACACCAAGACATTACATGATGAATAGGCTTGTATCAGTCTGCGTTGGGCTATTGTTTCAAGAGATAGCCTTATAGCGAAGAACATTTTGACAGGATAGTATTGTCGAACATGATTCTTAGGGGTTTGAGAAGGTCCCCGTGGAGTCTTAATCGATATGATTTGGTCGCCGACTAAGATTATGGATTCAAGGTGATAGCAACAATACTGAAAAATTAAAGAGCTCGTGTAGCTTCATTTCGTGTCAGAGGATAAGGCTCAGCTGTACAGAAAATCATTATAAGTCAGCTGCAGAGATGATCATAAAAAAAATTAAAATCATAAAAAAAGATGTTTGAAAGCGTAGGAAATTATACCTTCGCAGGTTGAGAAGTAGTATCTTGAGATAAGGCAGTAGCTATGTGCACTACAAAGTTTTCAATAATAATGTCCTGAATCATTTGAGACAAATTTAGAAAATTAGTCAACGGACTTAGGACAATTTTCTCGTAAATAAAAATGCATTATCAATTATAAATTGCATTATGATAAATTTGTGAATTTTTCCCATATTCGGGCGCATTATTCTACTTTACACAAATACCTATGGAAAATGTAAGCATAAATTGTTGCCCTTAATGAGTGATTCGCTTTGTGATTGATATTCGGGAACAAACTATACTCGTTACGTGAGGTTTCACTGCGTTTACATCTTTTAAGAGAATATCAGTTTGGTCAACAAATGCTGTTGATTGATTGGCTTCAAGTCTGGCATCGATTCAAAAAAGGAATTACTCGAAATCCAAGACGCGAAAGATAGAGCCTAGCTTCATTTTGAAATTCCTTATTTTACGTGAGATTCAAACACTAATAGTTGAAGGTGTACACACTAACTACAATATCTTTTGAAATTGTGAAAATTAAGAGGAGAGAGAGGAAGAATTGTGCTACCGTCGTAGCAACACCTAATTTTACAACTTAGACAACAACTTCCGACTTGCCGTCTTATTCAGTATTAAAGATGAGATTTTAACTCTTTACACACGAAAATTTAATTTAATTCAGGATTATTCACCTAATATAAGGACTTTTATTGTTTCGAAATAAATAATAAAATCGAAATATAGAAATTAATCTACATCTCTGTATCTTATTATTCTGTAGGTATTTTCCAGCATTCAAAATTTTAGAAAAAAATGGATAAAACGACGAAATGATTCTCCATCTTGAATGGTGCCTGAGAGGAGAGTTAAATTTCTTGAATTTTATGGTAGTAATAAAGTTCAGAAAATCATAAGAACTATCATATCACTGTATAATTTTTATCTTTAGATATTTCAAACATACTAGCTAATATAATTGGTACCCCGAAAGCTACTTACATTTTCGAAGCAAGTGATTGGAAAGGTTTATATGTGATCGAAGCTGCAGATTTCAAGCGAATATACACGAGGCAAATTATTTTGTCGTAAATCCTCAGTGTAATTATCTTTTTTCTCTTACTTGGATAACCAGATAATTTACTTTTTCTTAACTTGGATGACCAGCTGTTCTTTTTATAGCTGTCCAACCCTTGCACCTAAGGACATGATTATTTGAACCAGCTACAAACCTTAAAACACTCTAAATAAAGGAAGGTGGGTGGGCTATTCATCGGAGACCTTCTTTTTCGCTTCACTTTTTAGAGCGCAATTTCCTTCTGAAACCATTCAACTCTTGAGTGCATTTAAAGGCGCGCTGTCTTCTAGGAAGAAGTCAGCGCTCGTAAAAAAAGGGATCAAATCTTTAGTTTCATAATTAAAGGGAAGAGGATACCAAAACATATGCTCGCTTCAATCTCTTGCCTCCTCCTCAAAACCAATCATTCTTTCATTGCCTTGTCGTTAAAAATTATTGCCCTGAGTACGAGAGCTTTGATTGATATTGGGAACCTAGGACAGAATTCTCCTGTGTGTTTGCTGTGTGGATAACAGACAACTCGCTGCTTGGGTTTTCTGAAACATATTTTTAGTCAATAATTCCACACCTTTAATGCAAAACTTCTTTGCAAATAGGTCAAAAGATTGAGGGAGGAAGTATTCGGCTGTTGCGAAGTTGCTATGGTAGCATGTCAAATAGCTAAACACATTTGCAATTTCAAAATCAGAAAGGATAATTCAAATGCTTTCTGATTCCTGTGTTTTGACAAAATTTTAATCAGAGTCACGCTCTTCAATGCTTTCTTAAAATTTTGAATAATTGATTTTTTTTTTTTTGCTTTTGAATAAAATAAATAAAAGGCCAATATTGATTTTGGAGAACATTTAATTTTTAAACCGTTAGCAATCAGCATACATTTCAAGAAAAAAAATGCTTTTAATGAACTATGTGTTATGATGATTGAGTCAATGAATGCACCATTAAAAAATTAAGAAGTGTCCCTAGAATATTAATTATGTTTCGTAAAATATTTTTGACTCCCAAGCAATTTGAATTTAAAAAAAGTTCTACATTTCTACGATCAAAGCCGACTAGATTATGCAACTTTGAATATCGCTATTTAAGACAGGCCCTTTCAAGGTTGCTTCGAGAAGGAGCCCTTCTTCTACTCGCAACTCTGCAAGAAAAGGACATTGACTTAAAACGAAACAAAATTGCTTGACTTAAAACAAAAACAAAATTCTAAACTTCTATCTAAGAGCATCAGTTTTAGTTTCAGAAGATTTCTTAGTCAATTTTTTAAAAGTCAACAGTTTTATTCTTTTATTAATATTATACA
>JAOUZG010032936.1:5725654-5738748 GCA_026289955.1 Argiope argentata | reverse complement strand
ATATATATATAATTTTCATTATAATTATATAACATATCAATTTTCAAACACAACTTTTCTATTTTTAATCCCCTTTTAAAAAATATTTTAAGACTATATCTCAATTAAGAATATTTCACTGTGAAAAAGACATTTAAATCGTTTTAGTTATCGCTATAAATATTTCACAATGGTTTTTATCCCATTATTGATGGGAAGACCGGATGATTTTTCCCTGCTGAATAAATTTTGGCCTATGATTTTCATTAAATAAATTTTTCAAAATTTTGCTACATTGACAATTAGGATTTGATTTGAAATTCACATTCTTACCTCTCACATTCCGCAGTGAAAGGTCTCGGCTTCGGAACCGGAGGGTTTCAGGTTCGAAAAGAATTTTTATTGAAGGTTTCATTGAAGAATCGTCGTTCGTATAAGTGCGTCTTGTGCACGTTAATTCTCTCGGGGTCACACTGATGTGGCATGGAAGTTTGGTGGGGGGCTACCAACTCAGGTATCGTCTTCGTTATCAGATCACGATTAAAAATGATAAGTTCCGTTTCAAAATAGTACTAGTGTCAGTTTAAAACGTGATGTTAATATAATTACACTCTAAAATAAATTCTATAGTGAAAGATTTTAAAAATGCACTCATTTTGTAACTTTTCTTCCTTTTCAGTAATGAATACGCAAAAATAGAAATTTGTGAATATGTTTAAAACATATTTACGATTACCATGAACAGAATGGCTCAAAATTTCTAAAACAATATGAGCTACATTCTATGAAATTTGGAGTTTAACCTTTCACTGCCCGATGGTGCCTCTTACTCACCATTCAAGATAGTGCATTATTTTGACGTTTTATTTATTTATTTTTCAAATTTAATTGTTACAAACGCATACAAAATGGTTAAGGGATATTGATAAATTTTTCAAAGAAATTCGACTTAAATGAATTATGTATATTTATTTTTCATAGCAATAAACGAATCTTTGTATTAGGTGAATAATTGTGCATCTAATTATTTTTCGGAGTGCAAAGGGTTAATAATGTTTTCTTGATTATACGATTAGGATATAGTGACATAAAATATTTAATACATTTTTTAGTAATTAGCAAATAAATTGGTCCCAAGGTGGATGGCATGTAACATATGCGGTGGAGTAAATCTATAGTGTAGGAAAGTTGCCGACAAATATTTGGGGTGGAGCTTATTTATCAGTCCTGGAGAATAACGATATCTATTTGTTTATTTTTTAGGTCAGCTGTCACTGTCAGCTGTCACACTTTACCGATTAGAATATCTTAAAATTATGTTATTATACGTAAAATACACACAGTAATTAAATCCTTATTTTTTATTTGTTCATTATAACGCTTCTCTTGGGGGAGGAGACGTCTTTTTCAGATATAGGTTTGAGATTGATGTGGTGATTGGTGGTTCAAATGGTTGGGGTTAACTTCAGCCTATCGCTTATGGGAGTCCTTCCAACGGGAGAGGTTGTGCCGTGATCGATAATGGATTTCAGAATTAAATCTCAGTTCCTACATTTATATAGTGGTATCCGATCATTCACAATTTTCCGTGTGCCCTATGGCAGGTCGGGGTAGTCAACTGTGATTTCACTATCGGTAAAAAGGTTCATGATTTTATTCTGATCATTTTGTATTTCTCTATGCTTTTAGGAAAATAGTTAACCTATGCTATTACTTAATATACATCGGTCCCTAAGATATATAATGAAAGTTAAATATACAAGTTAACTAATTTTTTTTAAATGAATAATTATTCTATTTTAATAGCTATCATGAAGACTTTCCAACTGAACTCTTTTGCTCCACATAATAATTCGAATTTAGGACATGCTCCAATACGAGTTGGGGATTTTATAAACTAATCGGTAAATTTGACAAGTATTCAATAAATTATCCCCTTTATCAAGTTAAATGGTTATTTACAGTAATAACGTGTACAGTAATAACGTTACATAATCGCTAGATTAATCATATTTACCATAACATTTAAATGTTTCACTTTTGTAGTTTGCTGCAGGTTTACCTCAATATTTCAGGATCTTTCTTATTCCCTTCGAGAAATTTAAACATATTTCTCTAAAACTAATCGACATTCGGGTTATTTGAGGATTTAATCTGATTCACAAAACAGATTATACACTTAAATTATACACTAGTAATTTTATTGTTATCCTTATATGTTTAATTATAATCAAATATTAAAATAAATTATATGCAAAAAAGATAAAGCTTCTCTGTCGCGAGATCTTTATTTACTAGTGTTTGAAAACAAAGGACCAATGAACAGATATGACATGGCACTTTTTCAAGTAATTGTGAGTAGCAAGATCAGCCATCGAAAAAGAAATTATAAAAACAAACTGATAAAATATAATAAATATAAAAAAATAGATAAAGCTGATTTTTCAAAAAGTACTTTTTTATCATGTCAGAATATGATATTGTTTTTGGGTTGAGGTTTTTAGAGTCAACAAAAATGCGTGGGCAATGAATTGAATTTTTTTTATCTGCACAAGCATTTCAAATAATAATAATAATAATAATCAGCTTTTAATAACGTGTTGCCATTGTATTTACAAAAGCTCTAATTAAAAAAATTAATTAATGGCTACATCAAATAAAGCTTATAAAAATGTCATTTTGAGAACGTGACTATATGAAATGAAATAAATAGGAAATGTGATATTTTTTTAAACAATCAATGCGAGACAAAGTTTTTTTTTTTGGATCGTTTGCTAAAATGTAATCTTTGCTAAATCTAAATCTTTGAATCTAAAGTGATTCATTCAATGAAACAATTAAAATGAATGAAAATATAATTTAACTTGCACGAGCACGCGGGGCTTCAAAGAAGGTTCAATGAGTTGAGGTTGTTTTGCATCAACAAAAATGCGTGGGCAAGAAATTGAAATTTTTAATTTTAACTTTCTCAAAAATAGACCTTAGAAGACTAAAAAATATTGGTAAATGGCTACAGTTTCTAAATAAAGACCTTTTTAATCTCCAATTTGCCACTTTTTGTTGAGATGATTTTTTTCATCTTTTTTAACTTTATGCAAGAATTCTTCAAAATTGAAAAAAAAAAAATCTTTAGAAAAAATAGCTTAAATGTTTTGATTAATTCATACGTTTGCAAAATCTGCCACTTTTTGTTGAGATCTTTGTTTTAAACATTAACAAAAATCTTTTTAAAAGTAGAGTAGATTGTTTAATTAAGTAAAACCTTATCAATGATTGGCCGTTCAAGAAATTATGTTCTGATATGATACATTGAAATATGCATAGCCATTTCAATTTTGAAAATTGCAATTTATATTTAAAGTATTGAGAGCCCGGTTGGATGTGTAAGCGTCAGCAAAGTGGTATCGAGTAGGATTGAATGTAGAAAAGATTCTTCTAGAATTCGAGCACGTGACAGCCAGAACTATCATAATAAAATCTATTTACAGTCGTAATCTGGAAAATATTGATAACATTAGCACTTAAGTCGAAGCACGAAAATTCTTGAAGTGTCTGGTTTGTTGGAAGCAGAAAACATGACAGCAGATGAATTCGTATAATTGCATGACTGGTTTACTAATCAATTCAAAAGAGGAAAAGGAGATAATTTTTCCACAATTAATGAGACAAATCAGAGGAAGGGACATGCATCAGCATTTTTACAGGCTGTTTATACAAAGGACTATTTGAAATAATATGTGAATAGCCTTAGGATTTACTCATCAAAGAATGCAGAGTCAGCTGCCAGATAACGAGGTGAGTAATGTTTCATGGAATTCCTGTTTGTGAAAATAATCATTCGTTGGTTTGTTAAAGATGGTGGCATTACATAACTCGACGAAGAAGCTCTTTCAGAATTCGGTGTTTACAAGCTAACAACTTAGATTAATAATAAATAAATAAATAAAATGGTTTCGGATAGGAATTATTGCAAAATCGACTCGCGAGAATGTTTTAATGGCATGAATCATTTTTATTGTATTTGCCAATTTGTAAGAAATAATAATAATAATAATAAAACTATAAAAATTTTACTTCTAACAAAGAAAATTCTTAACACAGTAAACAATTTCGAAGTATTGTTTTAGTTTTTCACAACATACTGGAAAACATGTATTTTAATTTCAGGGCGGGTAAATTCCCCCTTCTTTCTGTTTTCGACATTCATTGCCCAAACCTTAATGCTATTCTGCCCGATCAAAAGTAGTACGTTTTAGAATTTGGTTAGCCTTCTTGAATGAAAGCCTTCCTTTATACAATTATAGATTGTATAAGTTATTTTTATGTGCCGCCGCACCGTTCATCCGATTGTGATAAAACTTTGCCAATTGTTGCTTTGAACCTGGAAAATTCATGTTCTTCACGTGGCCCAGCTGTATGTTGGATGTTCACGAGTCGGACAGCTAAGAAAATTGTTTGTTTTGCTGAAGACGGAAAAACAAATAATACTGTCTACTTTAAAGTATATTTCAATAAAAGTAGAAAAAACATTATATGTATATTGTCGTGGCAGAAAATCATGGAATTAACACTTGTCTTTTTAATTTCGCTTTATTCAGCAGCACAGCACATTAAAATAAGAAGAGTTAAAAAGATATCAAAACTTTTCTCTCTCTACTTATATACTATGATATCCTCATAAAACACACACGTGCAGAAAGGAATTCTTAAACTTTTGACCTTAGGTTGACCTTTAAACAAGAGGAGAGCAGGATCTTAAACGAATATTTTATATAATTGATTTATTACTCATCGAAGGAATCCTCTAAAAGAATATTTACACCCGTGATTTACTATCCATCCACTCGGCACGTGGACTCAATTGCGCATTTACTTTATAACACTTTATTTGATTTATTAATGGATCAGGAAATGACATTTTAAAAGGAAATTACTATGAACTAAATTAAGACAAAACTTTGGGAATTAATAATTACATTTAAAATTACAGTTATATATATATATATATATATATATATGAATACATTCAATTTCATTGAATTTATTCATTGTCGATAAGAAAATAAATATCATTTTTTCTATCGTTCATTATTAAACAAGATGGCTATTTCAAATTTCAAATAATAGTCCCAAAATTATTTCCGCGTCATCAACGTGTCGGTTACCAGTTAGTAGTATATAAAAAGGATTGGATAGCAACGAAAGGCTCGTTTACAGAGAAAAATTGAAGTTTTCTTTTATTTATAGTAATTAGATAATTTGAATCTAAATTAATAATATTTAAAAACATGAATGGATAATTTTCAAATTTCATTTTCTTTATTTTTAAACATTAGAGAAGTAATAACAGTGAAAAAAAATCAACAATAATATTTATTTCAATATTTTTTTATTTACTAGGTCCTAATGCATTTTTAAATCAGTTGGGGTTTTTTTTTTAATTTTATAAGATCTTGTTTGATAGACTTCTTTTTGAAATTTCTTTTACAAACCATCGAAATGTCTCTAAAATGTTCTCTATGAAGTGTCTTTTAATGTAAAAAATAGAAGCCATGATGTTTTAGATTGTGGAACGCGATTCCAAGTGCATTCGCTCATAAAATTATCAGGTTGGATAATTTTTAACGGCTTTTTTCCAGTTGGTACCTGAATATCGATATAAAAAAGGCAATTAAAAATTATACAAGCTTAAATTTTCTTAAAATTTTCAACATAATTATTTTCAAATATTAATTAATATTACGTTTCCTTTTATTCATCATCCATTAATACTTTACTTTCTAAATCGTCTTTCAAGTCTGATTTCGGGAGCACAATTTTTCTGACAAAAATCAAACTGAGAAATATCTTTCATATCCCCAAAAAGAAATCTCGAGTATAAAGACGTTAAAAAAAGCTCGAGTGAAAAGAGGCTTTTCTCTTTAACGAGAAAAAGTATGGAATCACCCAAGTGAAGAAGTGCTTAAAAAATGAGCTACGAAAACTATCAAAAGTCTGCATAAGTGTAATAACATTAATTCTGCAAAAAGTTAGTGACGGTTACAAATGAACAGAAATGGGAAATAAAATATGTAAACCCTTACAAATCAATCTTTTAGCTACATTTATTCCTTTCATCATCAAAGATTATTTCTAAATGTCCGAATTAAAGAAATGAGGGCGGAAGAAGACCGCCTTGTCTTTTCTCAACAAACTGACCCGTCTCAGCACACCCTAATTAATTAAGCGCCCCGTCCTCTTGGTAATTAGCGAAATGGCCCTTAAACCTTGCCGCTTTAACTTAAGGATTCCCTATCAAGCATTCTGGCCACGACCACCTCGTTGTGTAGTCCCCGGGCACGCGCTCTGTCAAGAGGCCATAAACACCTGGATTACGCGAGGCGACAGCTGTTGGCCGCGCCGCCTTCTCCTGAAATCCTTCCAAAAAGGATTGTGGTGAGACAATGGGCGATCGTCCGGAGTGCCAAAAAGGGCGGGAGACAGCCGTGCTTTCGCTTGAGGGACGGTGGGAAAAGATGTCTTTGGGATTGTGTGAAAATCAGGTTGAAAATTATTTCTCATACTTCATCGAATGGCAACAAAAATCGAAGAGAATCGACGTAATAAGGAAATGAGGCTGGACAGTAATGAAGGAAGTTTATGAAGCTTCTTCGTAAATGGAATATGGGGAGAACCTTGTCTCCTCTCGTCTACAATGTAGGCAATTCCGTAAACCGCTTCGATTCGCAATTCGGTACATGCAATTTCAATCGCAAGGACATGCTTGTAAATTAGATTTCAGCGTTATTCATGTTCTGTCTTTTGAGATATCTCACTCTCATTCACTCGAACGGACAGGCCGACATGCTGAGGAGTTTAGTCTGAAATTTGACTTCAGATCTATAATTCAAATTTTAAAATAATATACAAAATTGCATCGATGTATTAATTTGATTTCTGAGTTATAGTAATAATATTCAATCATACAGACCACCAAATGAATCTCTGTGGTAATTCATCTAAAATTGGACAGAAAATTTCAATATGCGTGGAGAAACATCAAACACCATTTAATTTGTCTAAGTTTTTTTTTGTTGTTGTTAACTGTTTACATGTTTTATTTTTTTACTATCTAATAAGATGACACCTTCTATTTTACAAATATTTTATTTTATTTCAAATGGAAATCCATTAATTACACAACTCATCGATGTATTCGAAGAAATTTTTATTTTTAATTACTCCGTTGTCCTGGCCTTTGTGTCTGATGAACCAGACAGGCTGGATGAATTTCCAGTATTCAAATTTTTTAAACAGAATTCGCCGATAGTTTTTCCCACATTGATGATTAATTTACGCACTTTATTTATTTATACGTTTTTCTAGCACATCATACTTAAACAAGTCCGTTGGAAAACGCTGCCTTTTTTTAAATATTCCTTTGCTTTTTTTTACAGATTACGCATATAGCTGATTTTAGACAAATCCATGTTATTTTGCAACTTAATTAAGAAAACTAATTTCTTTCGTTGAATTAGACGAACGATTTTTAGTCTCTTCTTGCAATTGTTTAGTTGAAAAAAACACCTAATAAATATATTATTCAAAAAGTTAAAAAAGAATTTTCAAGTTTCTTTTTATAATGTCCCAACAAGAATTTTTCTGAGCTTATAAGTACTTATTGTTTCTTTATAAAATATAGAATTATTTTGTAAAAACATTGTAACAAAATGTTTGATTGAAGAATGAAAAATAAAATCCTCGAGTTCGTATGGGAAGTTATCCGTTCTCAAGAATTCATCTACCAAGGTTTAACTTAAGCAAATTTTATTGTGATTATGATTTGAAATATGAAGCGTAATCTCGTGTAATGCTTGAGACTCGCATAACAGGAATTGCATTGCACATAAAATGAATATTGAATTGTGCGAATTCAAACATGGCTCTAAATTGTAACTGCGCATTATTTCACTGGGAACAAATTGCTGAAACTAATAAATCTGTTTCAAATTTATGAATATATGTCAAAATTAAATAAAAATATTTTTCTTGTATTCTTTGGAATGGGTTTGCGATTATCTCTTTATAAGAAACGTTAGGGTAGAAATCTTTTATTACTTATTGCCAAGTGGCAACAATCAAGAACAAATAAATTTCTGTATAAACTTTCAAACTGTTTCACTGAATGTTTTTGAAGTTGCAATTAATTAAAGAACTTCTCTAAGTAGCAAAGTACTAGTTGAAATGTTCTAGAGAAGGGGTGTCGAATCATTGCAAATCTCATTCAACCATAGAAAAGAAAATATAAAAGGGGATAAATATTAAACTGAGAGTTGAATCGAGCCGAGAAACAGGCTTAACGGCCGCCAGATGTGAACCGTCGTTGCGACTTACCTTTGGAAATCGAGGGCATATCCACCAACATTTTTTCTACCAAAAAAGATTTTTAAAACTTTAAATAAAGGACCTTTTAATGATATCATTATTTTTGTAAAATTTTTCTTCGTTTTTAATAAAATTGTATTCAATACACAATCTGTAATACTATCATGAAGTTATCCTTCGAAAACATACATTCGCGTGATTTTGCTAATGGTAAAATTAAGATTTCAAAAAATTGCATTTTTTGCCTTGTAACCCCGGTATGAAATTTTCATTTTCGTTTTGTTTCGTAATTTGCACTTTTTAAATTCACATTTGAAATAGATTTTTAAGTTCTTCACTTAATTGCCTTAAATTCACCTTTACAATTCACATTTGAAATAGCCTTTTTAATTCCTTCACTTAAATTCCTTTTCACATTTACTTTTATAATTAAAACAAAATCAACCTGGGCAAAAAACTTGGTCCACAAAGGTTGGAAGCTTTCTTGTTAATCACCCGCGTTATTCCTCTCTAAGCAAAAAGGATTTTCTTTTAAAAAAATAAGGCTATGTGAAACCGTTTATTTTGTGCTGAGCATGTGAACTTCTCTGTTTTTAAGGTTGTACCCGAATTTTTTTCCTCACTGACATGAAACAAGATGCTCTTGTACCGGGTGTCCAAAAAGTCCCCGTACTCCAAATTAATAAATTCGCAAATCATCAGTACGGGAACTTTTTGGACACCCGGTATATTTGAACATAATAGATACAAACAGTTTATTTCGAAACTTTTTAAATCGGATAACGATTTAGATTCAAAATTCCGATTCAATATGTATTGTATAGATTTGTGAAAACTGTCATTTTAAATAGAATGTACGAAATGAAAAACTTGTATTCATGAGTATTTTTAGTTTCTCGTGCGAGAAACATGGACGCAGTTTCGTAATCGTCGGAAAACTCTAACTCGAGATTTTCAAGAATCTCTACGTTTCAAACCTCCCCGATTCAGAAAAATTCCTTTTCGACATGATTTCTGTCGGTCTGTGAGCACGATAACACAAAAATGCTTTGAGGTGTAAGACTAAAATTTGAACCTAATTCGCTGGAATCGATCAAATTTTGCACGAAATGCAATTTTATTAAATCCGTGCTTCTAACTGTTCGGGGGCAGCGAACTGGATAGCAGCAAAACGCAAAATGCCGGGGACGATAACATTTAATGCATTGGTTTAACAACTGGGGTAAAGATACTTAACAAATTTTGAGCCAATTCTTTCTAGGGATTAATTCTCTATCGATCTGCACTTTCAGAATCATACAAACGTGATAACTCATGCACGCGTTGATTTTAATCTATGAAATTCGCCATGTCACTGTGAAATCCAACAGCAAAAAGTCGCAAAAAATAGATATTCTCCCAACAGATTCAGTAAAAAGGCTCGATTCCCGACAGAGATACGTCATTGGAGAATGCCCTGCTATGCGCTCGGGGCCCTGTTTTGGCTTTATAAGTCCCTTACTTTTATGAGCCGCGAGCAAGTTTCTTGGCTACCACTCCTATCGTTTCATTTTGAACGGCGTCGTCACCTTCAGGCCCATGTCCGCGCAATGCAATAGACTTGAATAAAATTGATAATCAACTCCACTTATTTCGATCGCTATTATTTAATGAAGAAGAAAGGAAACATGATCCTTTAGTCTCAAAATTCTTCATAATATCCCCCCCTCTCTCAAAAGCTTTACGTATTTTATCGTCGTCTTCAAATTAACTTTATTAATTCATTAAACTATATCTCCGTGATGGAAAATATAAACTGCTTTCTTCAAAGTAAAGACAAAATTAAGCAAGTAAGCCTTAAAAATTGCATATTGTTTTCAAGGAATTCCTTTTTTTTATTGAAAATTATATCGCGCCCCTTCAAAATTAAATAGATAATTGAATATTACAATAACCGAATCAAAAACCTATTGTAATAAACGTAATATCATGAATTTTGAAAATTTAAATCTGAAAGAAAAAAATATCACACGGGAATGGAATCGATGTTTTTAAATTTCCGAAGAATATAATATTCGATCAATTTCCAAAATTTTACATAGAACTTGAAATAGCCTAGTTACTGGAACTGAAAGCTAGCATTTCGAATAATATTTCACGAATTAAATTGAAATTACGAAGAGATTTCTTAATTGTTCTAGAACTAAGATATTCGGCAGTTTTCTGCACCGAATCGATTTCGCACCACACGAGTTGGAGATTAAAATTAATAGGCTTAAGCTGTTTGGAAACAAAAGGATTTTTGCAGTGATACTTTACACTTGCATTGCACAACTTTGCAGATAGTGTATCTACTAAAAAGGTTATATTTTTTTAAATAGAAGTTACCACGAGTTTATTTATTTCTATTTAATGAGTCAATTCTGGGAATTAAGATTTATATAACGTATATCTTGTTTTTGAATCTAATAAACAAACTTTTTTGCCTCAAAAATTCATCATGATATCATTTCAGATAATTTTAGATATATTATTTGAATCGAAATCGTAAATAAAGATTATAAGTAATTCAAAAATTTAAATCGTTTTTTCATCATTTCATACAAATTATTCAGGAGACAAAATTCATAAAAAAAATTCTTAAGTTCTATTTACTTTCGGAAGAATACTTTGAGAGCAGCCGGAGAAGATCAAATCTCTTACTTTAACAGTGCCATCTAGTGAAAGAATAAAGAGCTACAGAACAGTTCCAACGAGCTGTGTTACTGCTCTTGTAAGCAACAGTTCGTAAATGAATTTCCTTTAAAAAATATATGAATAATAATAATAATAATTTTAAAAAAATCTGAGCTCCCTTCCGCATACATATTTTTGATTTTAGAAAGTTTCGGCGCATTTCTCTTTGCTTAAAAGTGAATGAATAAAACAGTTCAATCACAAATTCAAGCACTTGAATCAGTATGAAGCATAAACTGAAATTCAAATATATATAACAATATTCAGATAAAAACTTCGCAAACAAGACGAAATTTCTAAATTGGAATAATTTTTTATTATTGTTCTGCGCATTGATTAATAAATGATAACTTGCAATGGTCGCTACTCAATTGTGGAATTTTCTTTATGAGCAATTTTCAAAATAATCTAAATGGCTGTACATGAAAATTAGTCTCTACCCAGTTATCTACCGAAATTTATATTTGCAGATGATATTTCTCTTAACTACTATCTAATTTTATTTTATTCGTTTGCTATCTTTCCTGAAATTAACAGATCTTTCATTTGAAAGGAAATTACTTAAGTGCGAAAAATTGGAATTTTACACGAGAATATTTAAACTTCAATTAGGGAGGTCAATAACTTATAACTATTTGTATTTTGCATGCTTATCACGATTGTTAAGAGAAAATAACAGCTGAAACTGATATTGGAGCCTTATATCCGAAAAAAAAAATTCTATGCAGTGTATCATTTTCTAATAAATAAATAAAAATGATAAATTTCAAATTTTTACCTTCAACCAAATTGTTGATGTTTATGATTTTCTAATAATAAAATATTGATATTATCCAAAAATTCAACCTTAACATTTTGACGAATCGCCATATTTCAGGCTTCCCTGAATTCGGAAAATACATTTTTGGAAAATATCTGTCTCTGACAAGGATAACTCAATATCAATTCGAATTAATTAATTGGTATATGATTCTTATACCAAATGTGTTGATTTCTATCAAATTTTGAGCAAAATTTACTCAGGGAAAGTCTATCTGTTCAGTAAGTCAACATGATAATTATAAAACGAAGATAGCTAATTGAACAAAATTCGGTATCATAGCATAAGCCTCCAAAGAGCCCGATTAAGGCAGGGGCATTCGGGGCAATTGCCCCGGGCTCCAAATCGAATAGAAAGTTTATTTTAAGCTTCCTTCTTTAATGAACGTTCGTTATTACTAAAATAATAAAGCAGAAAGGGCCCTCGAAGAAGTTTTGGCCTGGGTCTCAATTAGGCTAAGTCAGGTCCTGAGCATCCATATTGTGGACATCTATATTTTGAATTAAATCCAACAAGTGGGTTGACCATCTGTCGGACGTAATTTCAGATATATGTAAACGTGATAACTTTTTAAAAAAATGTAGTGAACTAAAATTGACCGAATTTGTTATGTAATTACAAATGCAGTTTTGTCTCAAATTTTGATTTTTATCGTTTGGGGAAAACTCGTCAAAACCTCTTTTATCAAAGAACATCACAAGAGAAAGATTTGCAGAGTCGACACCCGCTGCCTTATTTACGCACAGTTGCATTTTTGCTTTACTCGAGTGTATTTAACTTCCTCTCCCCGGTAACGTGACCGTGGTTTCAGTTTAATTATTCGTCATCCCACCGCAACTCACGGTTACAATGTTAATTTCAAAATTGCACGGGGTGTTCATACTGCTCAGCAAAAATCGGAAAGTGTGTCATTCAGATAGTTTCTTAGATTTCGAATTTCACTATTTTGCTCTTCTATTGAAATGTAGTTGCATGTAAAGCTCCTCCATTTTTCCCATTCTTTTAACTGATTGCCCTCTCTATAAAAGATAAATTTAACTGTTTCAAGCAGGAGTAATCAGATTTCGCTGAGATCCTTTGTTTGTTTAATCCTTTGTCGTCTGATGTCGAATGTGATTCGACATTCAAGATTGTGCCTCATTTTGGCGTTTCATTTATTTATTCTTCAAATTTAATTGTTAAAAACGCCTACATAATGATTAAGAGGTGTAGATTA
>JAOUZG010032936.1:5684937-5700654 GCA_026289955.1 Argiope argentata | reverse complement strand
TCCTTTAAAGACGTCTACAGATCTAATTGTACCCTAATGGCACAGTGAGATTGGAACAATATGACGATTTGAAAAAGTATCAGGAGTGAAAAAAGGCCGCATCTTGTATGAAAACCATTTACGCGAATCTTCTTTAACTATGGTGACCGCGGCGGTCAGGTGTTGGCCGAAAGATTTCAGGTTTGAGATCGGAATCCACCAAAGAGCCGCCGTGTAAGTGCTGCATCCCAAAACAATCGGGGCTAAACACCTTAACGCTGTTGTTGTGCGGAAGTTTGGAGAGCATGCTTCTTTTAAACGTACTATACTAAACTTCTTTAAAAAAGAAAAGTATGGTATATAGCTTGTACAGAATGGATTATTAGAGAATTGACTCATTAAACAAAGCTATTTTTTTAAAAAATAAAAGATTTAATATATTACGGTTAAAAAAATACAGTGCTTTTCACATCATACAGCACATAAATAAATAGGTAGCATTTCTGCCTTTTTTTAGTTCATAAAATGTGAAGCAAATATTTTTATAGATGGTTTTGTGCTTTTACTTTGGAAATATATTTATGAGGTTTTCTTAAAATAATATTTACTACTCATACATGCTCAGCTGCAATGTTATTGTCATTTTTCTTTCACTGATAATTCATTAGCACTTTTATTTATGTAGTCAAATATTTTTATGCTTCCAGTTGAAATAATGTAGGTAGTAATACATTTTAGGAGAATTTATAAATTTTCATGCAAATGAAAGATTAATAAGCTGTATGAGGATTCAATATAAGTGCCATCGCTTATCATAATATAGAGATGAGAATGTATGACATAAATGCTATCAAAACTTAGCTTTTGTGACAGAAACTCTGAAAGTTTCGTGAGCTTTCATTCGGGAGATAATAAACCCAGCAGCCTTTTGATCTTGTTGCTTTAATTAAGTTTTGGTTTTTATCTGAGAAATTAAATTTGGTTTATTAAAATCTTGCCTTGTAGGTTTGCAAAATCTATTAATACATATATCTGAACAGTCGTCACTTATCTCTTTTGCAAATTAAACTTTTTAACATGAAGCTGTTTTAATGAGAAGTTAATTTGTCGCCCCTTCAGAACTACTTCGACTGATTAAAACATGATTAGTTATTTATTTAATAGCTGCGGATGATTTTTTGAAGGGAGGAACTATCAGACTCCATTCTAAATTTTACTCAGAATACTTTCCAATTAAATGTAGTCGCATTCAATTAATCCCCCCTCCCCATGTTCTTTGAATTCAGCAATGTAAGCAATTTCAAAATACAGTTCATATCTTTTGGTTTATGAATTGGGACCTACTCGTATCTCCACAATAAACGCTCCTGTCAGACGTTATAGTTTTCATGAGGAGTGATTCGGTATGCTAAACAGATTCACAGAAATTAAGTTTCATTCAAATTATCTGTGCAGATGACGGGCGATGCATCATCCGCCGTCAGACGAGGGACGTAGGCGCAAATTGCCTTCTCCACCGAGATCGCCCGCTTCTCCGCGCTTCTGTCAGACGAGGTGGGCACGTCGCATTTTCACGATTCAAAAGCGTGTGAAGGGAATTTCTTCTTCTTTTTAAATTTTGTTACTAGGTGGTGTTTTCAAAACACTGTTAAATGCTTCGCTGAAAAAGAAAATAGCTGCCGATTCGACTGCACTTGTAAGGATGCAATTTTTTCTTTCCTTTTTAGGATGACTTTTCGGTTATTGATGAGTCGACTGATATGTTCGTGCCGCGTGTTCTTCCGAAGTTTTCAAGCTGTCAGAAAGATAGGCAGGAATCGGTTTAAAAAATCGGGGATTTTATTTCCTTTCTAAATAAAATTACTTTATATGAATGAATGGGTTTAAGATATGAAAGGTGATAACTAATTATGACATAAATATGACATGAAAGAATTCTATGATTTAAAATTTTATGAATTTGAATTTGAAATAAAATGTGAATATTTTGAAAATCTATGTGAAAACGTTTGAATAGAAATATTTTGAGTAGAAAAAGGAACACAGCTTCCTTATTTGCTCATAGATAGAACTGAAGCGACAGCTTCACCAACCTTGATATTTGGGATGTAATTTATTGTTTCGATAATCAAGTAAAGTATATCATTTGAATTTTTAGCATAATACGAATTTTTTTTCTTTTTTCAGTATTAATATTTTTCAAGCCATGCATTAAAAATGAAATACGAGAGAGAGAGTTTACACAAGAAATTAGAAAGTGAAATTATAATATCACGAATGAAAACATACAATTGAAACATTGGTTGCTTGGGAATTTTACTTTCAATGACACTATGATGACATGTTCGGTAGAAAGGTTCATGAGCATAATCAGCAGAATAGGTGAGAGGTTGTCAAAATAATACGGTTTCGATTTTTGTTGCAATTCGATGATTAAAAACTTTTTGTTGAAGAACAGCGTTATGCACAAAATTAAAATGAAAGCAAGTATAACGAATACTTCTGACCATAAAAATTATTAATAATAACCATTAGTATCATTAATAATGAGTTATTGTTTTTAATACAAACTTGATTATTTATTCTAATCTTAGCGCATGCATAAAATGATATATTTCATCCTTTTGGCTATTTCGTTTTTTAAAATTTGACACACAAAAAAAATATATTGCGTTATATCTTTATTCAGG
Source organism: Argiope argentata (assembly GCA_026289955.1). NCBI lineage: Eukaryota > Metazoa > Arthropoda > Arachnida > Araneae > Araneidae > Argiope > Argiope argentata. The sequence continues at coordinate 5,697,985 of JAOUZG010032936.1, read as the reverse complement.
CTTAAAAAATTCGTAATTAAAAAATAATTTGGATAAAAACAGTCTCATCAGATTATATATGGTAAATAATTAAGATGCCAAAAAAGGTGATATTATTTTATACATTAAATTAAAAAAACAATTGCTTTAAAATGCTGTAAAAATAAAAAAAAAATTCCTGATTTTCCTCTAATAATGTTGAAGTCTGTTTTCATTTAAATCGTCAAGAGTCAACGCTGCTTGGAACTGAACTGATGAACAGCGGTACTGCCGAGTTAAGCAGAAATCACTGAAAGTCAAAATAAAGCAACAACTTATAGAAATTCAAAATAAGTAAAACAAATAAAATAATATATAAACATTATTTATAATATTTATAATTTAAATTAATCATACAAGAATGATAAAGGTTAATTAAAAGCAGGGATGGACAATGGAACAATTTTTATATACAAAAGAGCGTACATGTGCGGCATATAGTTGTTGCATCATAACAACTGCAGAAAGCATAATATTACAAGGTGATAAAAATTTACAATTTTATAAAATATTTTGCATTTAACAAATTTTAATCTTTTAGCTGTGGTTTTTAAGTTTAATTTACTATTTTAATACATTAAATTACGAATTTTGTTGATATTATTTTTTAAATAATTTAGAAAATAGTTTACAATAGAAAATACTAATAGTGAACTTGCACTCCAAAATAATTGTGCAGTATATAAAACTGGCAAATACACATTTTGATATTCTCTATTTCATTCACTAATATTGTTTATTTATAACTTTATTAATTTTTTTTATTAAAAAAAGGCTCCCCAACAAAAAGAAAACATTGGAGTGAATTTCTTTTTTCTAGTTTATAAAAGAAAAATCAAAATTTCTTTCAATTTTTTTCCAATTTAGAGAATATTGTGAGTAACCTTTCTGTAAATTTGGAAAGGCCCACTCGGAATAATATAAATTTCGCACAATAAAATAGTGATGTAACCCGCCAAAAAAGTGATCACCGTCGTGTCAGAATATCGTAGATCAAACCCTACAGCAGCGAAGTTTGCGGACATGTCAACTGGAATTGCCAAACCGCAGGCGGCACTTTGGAACGAAGCATGACAATTTCAGTTTGCTTGAAGCATGTCCGTAGAAGTGTTTTGCACCTCAAGGTTACGGTAAATTTCACACTCGGCATTTTGCTGTAACAGTGTCGACAGCAGGGAGCCTACAATTTGATAATTTATAAAAATAAATGATATTATCCCATTTATAAAGCATCTTGCAGATGAAAGGCAATGCTAGAAAATCCCTTAATCCAAAAATAACTCCAAGTATAAGCAATAAACACATGGCAGAATTGTGCCCACGAATAAAAAAATATCTTAAGCAAACAAAGAGCTCTTTCATAACTCAGATTTTTATAGCAAATTACATTTCTACTTTTACGATTAGATTAACGTTCATTTTCCACCTCGTTTTTCCGATTATGTTCTGGCAATTACATACTACTCATTACTCATTTCGCCTCGGAAGAAAATAATAATAATGAAGCATAACAGCGAGGCATACAGAGAGAGTGAAAAAAAACCCGTCTATAAATTCCGAGTTCTGCGCTACAATCCACTTAATTGGGCAATTAAGTCGAGATGGTTTCAATATGCAGCGCCCGCATAATCGGATGCGGTACGACGTCCAGTTTTACGACTTTACAGCAGTTATAATTGGCATATTTTATGGGTTGAGTAACGTATGTGAGCGACGTTTTTGTTTATAAAACAACTCCTTGCAGACAGAGATGGTTCATGAGGCGAATTAGACAAATGAAAAAAAAAAAAAAAAGCTGGACAGAGTAATTAACAGTAGATTAACTTATCTTTATAACAAGTTATGTGAATCTATAATTGCATTTTTAGCAAATATCAGAAATCAGTTTGTTTTAAATATCATCATTGAATAAAAAATTTAATCGGTCTCAATTTTAAAAGAAGAGAAAACAAAACTGATTATTTTTCTTCCTGGCTAAATGTTCATACCAGATACGAAAAATGATATGCACCTTCTAACTTACTGGTTGCGAGAAATTCATTATCTTTCTAAATAAAATTTGAGGAAATCGGGGAGAGATGCTGTTGTTTAAGAAGCGACGATGCGGACATTTTTCATCAAGCAACACCTCACTGCGATCAAAGGTGATTTATAAGATTAATAGCGAACAAAGGTGATTTATAGGATTAATTAATAACAAAGCGTGAAAAGTTCTGTTTTTTTATTTAGAAAATAATGGAATAATTATATATTTTTTTGGTTTAAAATGGTCATAATTATATTTAGAAACTAATCGATTATATTTTTACAATATTGATAGCATCAATATACAAATATAATAAATCTAAATCTACTTAACTTTCCGAGTACCGTATTATTCTTATCTCACTTATAGGTTCAGGATTTTAAGGCTAAAAGACAACTTAGGCCTTAAAATCCTGAACCAAACATTATTATTCATTAAATAATTATATATATATATATATATAAGAGACTATAACTAGCTCTAAGATGTGAAATTTTTAAATATTAATTTTTTTCATGTATTCTGTTCAGAATTGTACACTTTTTTAATCAATGATATGAATTGTAGTGGTTATGATCTTTTAAATTTCTTTTCAAATTGGAGAACTTTTGATTGAAACAGAAATTTATATTATATTTATAATTTAACCTACTTGGAAATGAAGACAAACTGCTATTCTTTTATATTTTAAAAGAAAACAATTTTTAAAATTTATATTAAATAGTTGAAAAATATTTTTTTAAAAAATTATTTATAATAATTATTGATAATTTTCATCGAATAGCTTATATTATTTGTAAAATTTAAAATAAATTCATTTTATTCTAGAAATAATAAAAATATATCTTAATGATAATAAATTAGAGTAAATACAGTAAAAAAAATATTAATTTTGTAAATGCTTTCATTACGGTTGAATACTTACTCAATACTCTCTTCTGTTTTTATTAATTTTAAATTTCTACGTTCACCATCTCAAGATCATTTGCTGAAAATTAATTCTCAGAATTAGGCCTTCCTTCACTTTCGTGCATATGAGGCACTAAAAAGAAAAGAAAATACTCTTATTATTCATTTAGCTTAACATTACACCTCTATTTATTTCTTTAGTTTTCCTTCGAGCTGACTCTTTTTACTATGTAACAATAGCAGTTTAATTTTTTCCTCTTAAAGAAATTTCCTTTAAAACAAATTAAGACTGCCATTCAGTATCATTATGCAATTATTTCCAATACTTTAATTACTTGTACATTAGAAATGTTATACAAGATTCGCCATTATGCGAATGTAGCCGCGTAATATCTTTTCTTCTCTTTTTCTTCTTTTTTTCGAATTTAGAAGCATAATTAATTCATCAACTTTTTATAAAAAATCTCTTCGCTTGGACCCGTGTTCACATTACATATAAATTGCTTTTCTTTAAAGGAAAAAAAATTAAATTTGAAAATTATCTATGGGACATATAATGATACAATTTAAACGAATTAATCATTTATAATATACTTATTAGCATATTAAATTACAAGAAATTCTAAAGCCAACATTCGCATTGAGTTTCGAAATATCATAGTCTAGATATCAATATATACACTTTTTTTATCAATTCTCAACTTCACAATTTAGATTGTAGTAATTTAAATCAACTTTAAAAAAAATCCCTCAGTCGTGCACGTTTTCGAATACGATAAATTCACTCTAAATCAAAATTAAGAAAATAATGTAAAGGTTTAAAAATAAAACATTGATTAACAATCAATAATAACATATTCAATATCAAAAAGCATAATATGCACATTTAAGTAAAACAAAACTCAATCAAAAATTCGATAAAAGGCTTCAAGGAGATTCAACTAGTTTTCAGTTGCAAATACTGAAGTGTATATTGAAAAAAGCGGACAAATTTTTTTGCATCTTCAATCGTGATGTAAACACAGCCATTTGTTATCGCGCTTCAAAAAAGTTTAAGAAATCCTAGATGAAACATATTTTTTAAAAACAGAAATAAATATTAAGATTCCTTTAGATTTAAGCTTACATATCGAAAAATTTCCTAACGTCACTTCGGAACACTATTTTTACTTTCTTTGTTCTAATGCTGTTTCTCAACCATCTGACAGATATCTATTATTTCTTTTATTTCACTTTCAGGTAACTATAAATATATGAAATCTCTAAGTTAATTTTGCGAATGAATCTTATTGCGCTTTCACTTAGCCAGAAACTTTTTGTTACGTACATTAATTTCATGTTCCTACATGCTTCATGCTCCTTCCTGAGTCGTCAAATAATCCAAATATATAAACAGATCACGCTTCATTTTAATTTAAGGTGTAACTGTTCAGTATTCTTTCTGTAAAACTGCTGTAAGCTTTGTCCTTGGGACCACCTCTCAAAGTATTTTGATATTCCTCCATTTCTATTCATAGTTATTAAATGTAGCAAGTCATCAAATTGTTTGTATATCCAAATAGCTGCTCTGCTTACACTTTTTCCTAGATATAAAATCGTTGAAACTTTCCATTATTTCACATAAATGAACTGCACTTTTATCCAGGTTTAAGCTCTTCGATATTATTCCTCATTCACATCCACATAGCCGTTAGCCACAGTTAGCCTCCGAACCATCTGAGTTTCTTGAACAGAGCTTCTTGTCGCGTTCAAGCCAGCCACCGGCCCATCTGACCTAGAGAAGGAAATAACTTTCTAATATCCCAAGATCCAAAGACCCAGAAAGCAAAAGATGTCGAAAACAAAAGCCTTTAAGTCAATCTCCGGAGACTGGTTTCGAATATTGATCGATACAAGACAGGTCTACTTAGAATGCTAAACATAACGTCCTCTGCCGATAAAATCCAATTACAAGCTTAGAGGCCAGGCGTAAGCCGAAAAACGTCTTCCCTCTCAACGCCGCCAACAAAACAAAGCGTTAAAAAAAAGGGCCATTCCATTGGTGCCTCTTCATAGCTCACACCGTCTCAATAAAAAACCCAATTACTGGCTTTTAAACCTTAATTCGGCGCTATTTTTGTATTGCCGCCTTGTTGCGAGGGGTCAATCCTTTTTGCTAGGAAGCACCGTTACGTAGGGGATGCACGTAGGACCGTGGAAGTTGTGCCTAGAATTCTGCATCCCATATCTCGCTATACTTTTTGTCTTTTTTTAATATTCCCTGCCTCCCCGCATCCCCTCTTTTCACGTCGTATCAGGCGAGAAGAGGAACTTGACCATTCGCACCGCAGATACGTGATGTGGAAAATATGTGTTAGGGTGTGAAACCTTCGCAATATTGCTACTGGTATTTCTTTCTTTCTTTCTTTATGGCATCACGTATACGAAAGCTGAGACTTGTTCGGGACTTTGGTAGGAGGGTGGGATGTCGGGTCGGGGAGCATCTCTCTGGCACGTCAGAGGTGGAAGTGCTAAGAAAGATCTTACGTGAGAATAGTGTTGAGAATCGACTTTTGAGGAATGTTTCTTTAATCCTGTCCTCTTTTTTTTTTCTATTTCAGAAACTAATGGGAATATTAAATTACTTTTATCTATAAAATAGACTTGGACAATTTGGTATAATCGAAAAATAAAAAAAAAGTGTAATGAGTCTAAATGATAAATAAGCTGGTCTAAAATGTAAACTTTAAAGTAATCTTTTAATTTTTAAAAAGAATAACAATATTTTTTATATAACTCTCATGGTCAATATTGTTAAATAGTTCACTTTGTTCTACATTTTGTTAGATGCCTTCTAAACACGTCACAAGAGATTATAAAGTTAGTTTTTAATCTAAAAATCTATTTCACATGAATTTAATTCCAAATAATTTTTCTACTTTAGGAGTTAAGGAATAGGGAAATCAGAGACAGAAAAATCTACTTGACTATCTAGAAATGAATATGCAATTCATAAATTTTATTTTAAATAACTTGAATTAATAAATGGAACTGACTTCTTGATTGTACATAACTAGCTAAAATTTCTATGAACTTCATTTGAATTTTGAATTTGATATGCATATCCATTGATTTGAATTTTATCAATTGATATACATTGATTTGAATTTTGGATTTGATTTGATATCCATTTAAATGTTTTTGCAGAATTTTTTTTATTTTGAAACATTAAATGCGCATTTAAAGTGACCTATATTTATACGCTTAAAAATATTTTATAAAAGGCTTTCTAATCCCTAGTGACCTTCATAACCATTTCGATTTATTTCTTCGATTCTTACATACCATCGAATGTGACGTAATCTTCTCTTCTGTAATTTAAAGATAAAGGAAAAGAGAAATCCACGCACACACAAAAAAAATTTCGGGTTTTTAAAAGCAGTTGTTTCTACCATTTTATTTTATTGCCATTTTTTTATTTTCTTGCTTTTAATGTTAACATATTGTATTGTAATTTTATTGATAGTGCTTCACTTTTACAAAGCGTTAAACAAGGTTATTCTTGTCATCATTTAATTTTAACTCTATAGAGTACAAACATGTAGGGCTCATGTGTCCTTGTATGCCATAATCAATCCATCAATCGATCGATAAAAAAAAAGAGAGCCCTGAATCACGAGTGTGTTCCTATGAGCAAATTGTGAATCAAAATCGGAGAAAATGTTAAAAAACTCTCATGAAAACGTTTTAAATATTAGTGAAAAAAAGTTTTGGGGAGTATTTAAACAAATAAAAAATGTTTAATGTGCATAAAAAGCATTTAAAATGTTCTAAAAAATCAAATACACAAAAAATCATTTCGATGATTTAATATCGTGAATATCATTTCACATTATTTTTTTTATTTCAGTAAAGAAATTAACAATATCTTTGAAAAGAAATGAAATACATAAAAAAAGGCATCGAAATATTACTATTAATCTATTCAGTAGTAATATGCAGGAATCAATACTTAAATAAATAATAGCATAAATTTCAAAGAAGGTGGGTTTATTTATTTTTGGGTGTATCCGATGTTAATAACAAGATTCATTAAAATGCACTATAATACTTTTCATTGACTTTCATTGACTAATTTTCAAATTTAGGAAAGCGGAAGGGTATCTTCCTTCCAAGTCTCTTTAAAAGAATTTATAAGAATATCTACATGTTAACAATCTCCAAGTGTTTATTAAACAATATGCTATTTCAGAAAGCCAAAAAGCTTGAAAATGCACAAGGAAAAAAAAACATATCCATTAGCACTCAAAAAGCGTTTCAATTACACACATCAGTTGTCCTAGAAACGCACTGAAAATTCCAAACACTGAAAGCGTTGCCACTTCCATCCTCCTATTTATCATATTCTAACATGGAAGTGCCTGGAGAAATCAACATGCTCGCAATAGGAACTAATACTTTGTAAAATATTGTAATCAACAAAAACATTGAAACTCAAGTTATGAACGAATATCCTAAGTTTTTACCTTCCCTCCTTTGGAAAAACACATTTTTGTCCCTTCGTTTGTCTGCTTCTCTGTGACTAGATAACCCAAAAACGCTTCAATCAATATCTATAATGCAAAAAGGCTAACAAGGACTTGGACATTTGTGGGTGTGTATTTTCGGAAGTATTTAAACACGATCACTCAAATAGCATTGATTTAATTATATCAAATTTGGGACATGATTTTTGTGTTTTTAAGTGTAGTTCGTATCAGATTTTTGTTTCATTCAGACGAAAAAACGAGTTTAAAATACAAATTCAATTCTTGGCTACTACTGCCGCATGCCAAGGATTAATTGTCATTAAATTAGAAGAGGATGAAAGGATAAATAAAGTAAAAATGATGAATTCACGTCAAAGGTTAATATTTAGCAACTATTGTAGTCGAAAGCATATAAAGCATTTTTGCTTTACTCTAGATCCATAAATTTTTCTGGGGAAAAACATCTTTATTAAAAGATATGCTAGTAAATTGTAAAGAGTTCTCTCCTACTTTCACGATCTAATATTGTTTTATGCATCCGTGGTACTTTCGTGAATTAATTTAAGTATAATTTCATTAAAAGAACAAATGTTTATATGACACATGACAACTATTAATATTCAAACCTAGTAGTGACGTGAAAGTTTAAAAGTTTAAGATTAAATATCTGAAAAATTTGACGATTTCTTCTCATTTCCCAGAATACATATTAGTATTTTTTTTTAAATATTTTCTAAATTCTAAGAATAAATTTGAAAATGAGTCCCTTTTTAAAATCTGTACCTGTCTAATTACTCAAATACGTTTTTAATAATCTTTAAAGAATGCGATGATTTAAAAATCTTTGAGTCAAAATTTTAAAATCCTATTAACAGTCAATTTGCTATATCAATAACAGTCAATAACATATCAATAACAGTCAATTGTTGATATCTCAGGGGTTAAAAAAATCTCCTTTCTATTCCGTTTATTCAGCAGATATTCAATAAGATAAAATATTTAAGCTTAAAAGCAATAAGAAATATAATCAACCACTTTTCATTTGAAGGGAGTTGAAATAGCGCCATCTTTTGACAAAATTATTCACTTTTGAGACTCTTTACCCTTTTTTCCCTCTCCCTCATTGTTTCTTTTTTTTTCATTTAAAAAAATATTTATTGTTAGAAAAGTTACATGGAAAATCCTTTTACATTTTCATTTATATCTGATTCTTTATTATCGCTAAAACCGAGTTGCATTATCGCAACAACAGAGGTGGTGATGGTGGTGTTTTTTTTTGGGGGGGGGGGGTTGAATCTCGGCAGATTAAGTGTTCACCATACCTTGCTCACACAGTGGTTCTTCAGCAAAGTCTGTTTTCAAGCCAGGAATATCCTTGGAAGGCACCATAAACAAACTACCTTCGTCCGAAATTCTAACGGAGTCCTTATATGCATAATGTGGGTACAAAATGTGTGTGACAGGAATTACTCTATTATTCACTTATATTAATGACAGTTCTAATACTTGATGATATTTATGGTGATGGGTCAAATATTCTTGTATTAATTTTATTGTAATCCCCATGACTTTATAATCAATAATAGTTTTATTATAATTTATTAACACCATGCCGATTGTAACTATCAGGAAATGTCTTGTGTATTTTAATTAATAAAAAATGGCATTGAGAAGATCTTTTTAAATTTTCTATTTTTATTATTACAAATTATCTTATATAGGATAGCTTATAGCTTATATAATATAACTTATACAGGAAAAATTATAACAGACACCAAGTTTTGAAAAAATACTTCTAATGCGGAGTGCTCTTGTGCCTCATCTTAACGAAGCGTCGATCGTCGCATGTTTTTTCTGATAGAAAGCGCCAAAAAACGACCGTTTGCTCGAATGTATTAAAAACAATTTTACTCCATGTTGTTCCATTTTTTGGCCTATTCCTTCTGTAGGGACATTGACGGTCATCAGCGCATGCACCACTCTTATCGCTTCAATTAAACACTTTGATATGGTGCGAGCCCCTTACCCACATTTTCCGAGACCCATTTTAAAGAAAGTGGGGATGTAAATGGAAGAAAAGCAGTTAAAAAGCAAAAGGAAGTCACAATAAACGAGTATACGAGTGCATTGTTATGCTGCATTTTTAAAAAAGGCAAACATTGAATGTAGGATCATAAGGCAAAAAAAATTGTCATTTTGGGGGGGAGGGGAAACCCGGATATAATACAGTTGTGATACGAATGTATTGGTGCATGGTCTCCAAGCAATACTTGAATGTCCACATCTGATCGAGTTAAAAAAAAATTCTGCTTGTTAAAGTTGACCAAAATTCTGCAGAAACAACGGATAGTACGAATTTTGTATCTTAATTTCGCCTGCTCTCCTCTCCATTTGAAGTAATTGAAGTAATTTGTGATAATTTAAGATATTTGAATTTACATTAATAGCCTAATTTATTAAAAAATTGTGGGACAATTTGTAATGTATTGTGTTCCAAGAAAAATATCTAAAAGCAATGCCTCTACCTTAAAAAATAATGATCGCAAAAATCGATTTTGTTTCCCACTTTTTTTTCCGCAAGTCTGTCGGCTCCAGTGTCATCGGCAAGGATTTTGGCTGTAAAAAGAGTCACCTCCACATCTTGAAGAAGATTTCAAAACAATGTCATATGCAATAAATTGATTCTCATTACGAACCTTTGTTTGCACTGACCATCCCTAAAGGGTCGCTTCTTTCTGAAAGTTGGTGGAACAAAAATCTGTTCCGAGGGTGTGTGAGTATGTATCTCGCCTCCGAATCGAAGGGTAGAAAGATGGATGAAACGGAAACACAGAAGCTGACAGCTTTTCGCTTTCACACTGCAAATAGAGCTATCAGTCCTGAATTTCAATTCCAGCATGACGTGATTGCAATTCTAGAGTTCATAATAAATAGCAAACATGATGGATAGCAAGATATTCGATAGCTATTTGATTGTTTTAAATGCCGAAACGTGGGATGAGATGAGACATTGTTAAAGAATGCATGCTTGTAAAACAAAGTCCAGTGTTTAATGCGTTGGCGTTAAAGAAAAACAGCGACAATGTTTCTATTGAAAGACGTAGAAGAAAACAAAGTCATTAGCAATTAATCTTGCTAAAATTAGATTATTTAGTGAATACTTCAGACTTAATTAATCAGTTAATATTTTAAATTAATGGCTGATTATACTGCGACTCATTTCCATGCCAGATGCCAGAACTGGAAATGAAAAATAAATTGAATAAAAAAAAGATCAAAACAAAAAATATTTAAATATTGTTAACTTTATTACATATTTTAATTAAATGACATTTCAGCTTAAAAACAGTTGTTTCCAGGAAAATCGCTTGAAAAATTACATAAAAATTCTACATCAGATTTTTATTTCTTTACCAAACAAAATTGTGTTTGCCTTTTACAAAATACATAAATTTCCAAGAAAATCGAGCTTTACTAGTTTTTCCTTCTTTTAAAGATTATTATATTTTGTTGATTTTTTTAAGATAAGTTGATTCAGATTTGGATATTCGGGCACCATTGTTCCCGCTCTTCACTTCCACGTTACGACATCCATTAATTCGTAACGATCTCTCTTGTTGTTGAACTTTGATTTGCATTATAGTACAAACTGATATGAAGGACCAATTCTTTTCCATTTGTGTAGTAAATATTCAAATTTTTATTTCTGCCCAATTCTTTTTTCATTAACTTTTTTTTATTTAAAAAACTTAACATAGCCCTAAATAATTATGCGTCTTGTAAATTGCATGAAAGTAGAAACTCTTCACATGTTCGTAATTATTTCACCATACTTTTTAAATCGAAAAAATACCGGGTTTTTTTCTGAGATTCGCCAAGTTTAAGATCTCTACTTACAGGATTTAGCATCCCGTTTTGTAAAAAAGGACAAAGCGGAACATACCTGATGTACGGGCATGTTTTAGTTGCAAAATGTGAGTGAAATGTTTTCCGAAACTTTTGAAAATTACTTATTCACGAAAAGACACGCCTGAAAATTTGAAATTTAAAATATTTTTCAGTGATTACTTAATTGGGATATAAAAGTGAGAACTTCTCACAGACATTAGGTGCTTGCATGTATTTTAATCAGCGATGTCTATTAGTAAGAACGCGAAACTTCTTTATAAAAGACAATGATGTTAGATTTTACCAATTTACTATTTTGTGTTGTTGATTTATTCAGTGTATAAATACCCAAATCATGGAACTCTCCATATTGCATTTTCAAATTTTATTGCTTTTTTAACATTTTATTTGAAGAAATCTGTTGCCCAAACCCATTTGAAGTTTTAAAAAACTCATGCTGCTTCGTCATATGCCAATTATCTGTTTTGGTTTAAAAGATTTAAAAGTGGATATTTCGATGCCAATAAAAAATGATCTGGTGGACCGAAACATTCGAAAACAACCAATGACAAGACTTATTGGCCGAAAATGGGGGGAAAGTTGTAGAATATAATAGAAAATATTTTTATTGATATATATTGAACCAATTCTCAATAAATACCCTTTTAAATTAAAAATATATCAAAATACATGGGACTAAACGACATAGCCTAACTTTTTTAGCACATAATATGTAAATGAATGTTCACTTAGGCAAATAATTTGATTTAGTTATTTACTAACATTTCAGTTAAAAATATTTTTAGAAGCTGGAATCTATTTTTATTTAATGACAAATAATAATATCGAATACTTTCACACTATTTCGATGAATTGTTTGGAAAGAGAGAGAAAATTTGGAGTTCTGTACATTGCAATCAGACATTTTAGAGATAAAAATGAATTAAAAATAAAATGAAAAGAGATAAAATGAAAGAAAAAAAATGAATTAGAGAATTTAGAGATAAAATGAAAATACAATATATATATATATATATATATATATGAAATTAGATTAATTATAGATCGATTTATGAATTGAAGGGATAACCCCCCCCTTTAAATGTGTTTTTCCTCCCATTTTGAGAATATATTATTTCAGTTAGGGCCCAGTAAAAGTTTTGAAACATTTACTCACTCCGCGTCATTTTAATGCGGAGTTCCACAGATTCACTTAATAAAAATTTCTGAATTTACGGAAAAATAAAATGAGTAGATAGTAGAGTAGACAGAGAGTAGAGTTTTTGGCGCGTAGACTTTCGTTCAGTCAAATGATCAACTCTCAAAGAGAAAGAGAAGACTTGAAGTATATGAGGAACCTTTTATGATCATTTGTGGTCAACCCCTTCCGACCGAGAAGCATTCCGATCGTGGATGCCAAACAATAAATCATCAATAATTAGCACCTTCTTCCGATCCGATCTGAGATCTTCGCATCTGGAAGTCCTTTTGTTACACGCTACAAGTAGAGCCGCTTTCCGAACCGGTCCCTTTTCCTGTTTTTCGCCAGCTCCCAGCTGTCTGGAAGGCCTCACTCGCAGGAGGCGACACCTCAATGAGAGCGGCTCTTCCGAATGGGGAAAGGATCGAATTTTTTTAAAAATTAGACGGTTGTCCTTACCATTTAATTTAGGGATTTTTTAGCTGTTAAATATTAATA
>JAOUZG010032936.1:5610939-5684537 GCA_026289955.1 Argiope argentata | reverse complement strand
TATATATATATATAAACGTTTGATTTTAAAAAAATTGGACATAAAAAGTTAAATTCTGCTCAAAAACTGACAAATGGTTGGTGACGGCATTTTTTATAATGAAAGCTCTCAAATGTGTTCACCAAATCTGTAAAACATATGATAATAGTGTAACCAATCACAAATGAGTCAAAACTACTTTTCAGCGGTGCAGAAAATCCATAATTCGCGAAAATTCTGAAAGCGAAATGAATGTTACAGGAGAGAAGTCAACAGAAAACTCGTGCGACAGGTATAATAATAATAATTAGTATTGTAATTTGGATTAACATTTTATGGACATATCAACAATAAAGGTTTATCAAAAGGAACAAGATTAATTGTATTGAAAATAATATATATCTTTTATTTTCTTGACAGAAATGTTCTTCAGCCGTAGGTGTAAAATAACAGAACAACTAATTTGCTTGTTTTGCGATGACGTAATTTAATACTTCTTCTCAGTAAATTTCGCAGCAGGATACTAAAATAATTGTATTTCCGTATTAGCTATCCAAGGTCAAATATCGTCAAGTTTCACAATTGAAAAGTTTTTTCGTGAAGATTTATTTATTTTGAGTACATAGATAGCTTTGCGTATGATGATTGGATTATAATTACCGCAAATAAAAGCCAGTTTTGGAGAATTTTAGTTGGAGTCGATAAAAGCAGTTTTTGTTTGTACTTATAAAACGGGGCTCCTCAAATGTGCTTCACATTTCTAAATAGGATGCATTTAAAAATTTACCTGTTTTTACCTAAAAATTTATTTACATATAATCATTGATATCCCGTTCCCCTATCATACTGCAAAATATAAGAACTATTTTTGTTTACCCCCTGCAGAGTTATAAATCGGCCTTTAGACAACCCTATGGTTCAAATTTGATGCGAATTTATATTTTAAATGCCAAATATGAGCACAAAACTTTATCTGTCTGGCTCTTTATGTTTTGTATTTATTACGTTCACTAAAGACAAACATACTACCTCTTGAATCCAGTTTGATGGAAAACTACAAATTTGGTGTTAATTTCTTACGCCAAATTTCATCCATCAAGCTCAAATGAGGTTTGAGTAATAGAGAAATGGATATAACGAAAAAAAAATGTATTTTTCAAACTCAGGAGGTCTGAAACCTGGATATACGCCACTATCTCGACTTCGAATTTTTTGGCGATTACAATTACTTTTTTTTTTATTATAGTTCTTTTACGAGAAACCAGAAACGGACAGATACGCGGGGGCTCTTGATTTTCTTTCCTCCTTGTCTCAGGAGGATCCCATGCTCTGAGCTTCGAAGAGCGGTGTTGTCAAAACGTCAGCTCCCCCATCCGCTTTTGCAAAGAATTAGATAAAATGCAGCATGTTCCTTTTGACAAGGAGCCTCAATCTCAAATGCCTGGCTGTCAGTTTATATCTCTCGTGACTTATTTACAGCAAGGTAACATGCATACCGCTGAACACTCGATGTAAAAGGGATGTATCACAGCGCTGCTATTGACAGCTGGAAAGTAAATCCATTTACAGTTGGTGAGATGCATGCAATTAATCATTCGTTTTTGAATTCAAAACGGTTTGATTTTGTTAAAATATATGACAAATATTTATTACTACTCGCATTTGGCACCAGAGAGTTCTTTCAAATAATCGACTTTTTAGATATTAATAACTTATTTGTTTTTTTTTTTAAAAATTATCTTATTATGTGATACAAATAAAAAACGCGACTTTTAATCACAATCCTATATGGATGGAATTTGAATTCCATTTCAATATTTTAATCATTGTTTTGATCAAATAACAAATTAAATTAAAAATATTGCTAAAATTAACTGAAAAAAGCTGTATGAAGATTAAATCGATATTAAAGAGGCAATATTGTAAATGTTTTGTAAAAGGACAGACAATTTCTGATGAGAAGAAGCCAATTTTTATAAGATAATTATTTAGAAAGATTAGAACAGCAATTTCCATAGTTAAGTCATAATTACTGCCCAATAGGCAATGTTTAATTCCATTTTTGTGTTGGATTAAAATTTCTGTTTTAATCTGTTTTTTTGTTTCTTTTATATATTATTTTCCCTAACAAATGAACATTTTGGTGAGAAAGTAAACACACTTCAGAAAGATGTCTAATAACATTTTTCTGTTCCATTATTTAGCAAAATGAAATGTTTAATTCAGTGCATTAAAAAAAACTTTCAATGAAATAATCTGACATTCTTACAAGGACATGTTTACATTTGGTTATTCGACAAACGACAATAAGTGATACAATTAATTTCTGAGATACGTATGTTAGCTTTACACATTTAAGGATAAGGTTAAAATTCAAGGGGGAATACTTTATTGTAATCAAAAGATAAAAATTATGGGGAAGTACTACAATTAAGTTATCGTGTAAATACACGAATTACTACATCATAATGCGCTTCGCATGTTTTTAAGTTTGACTATTATTCCCATTTCCGAGGGACAAAATTAATTTTTATACTACTGAACATTTAAAAAATGAATTTTTTTTTCAAATTGAATTTTACTGCAAACCTTTGTCTACAAAGGCTAGAAGTGCTACAATGCAAATGGATAAATAATTCCTTTAAAATGTCACACATTTTTGGTGAAAGATGAAAAAGATTCCATTTTTAGTTGGCATTTTTTCTAATTCAAATTAATAACATCACATTAGACGATAAATAATTAAATATAGAATTAAAGTAAATTTCTATGGTTGGAAAGTTAAAAATGACTGGAAAAATTTATAAACCTTGATATATATTTTGTTTATTAAAAATGTAGACAGGTTGATAATCTTTAAGGATGGACGGCAATAGCTACCACAAAATGGAAAGTGGGTAAATGTGGAAATGAGCATAGAGGCAGAAGACATGTTGTACTTATGCAAATTACGGATTGCCGTCTCTTGATGGCGCCGATAAGAGTTATAAAAGTTCGATCGCTGTAGTTCAAACGCTAATTTTAATGTGAATGAATCAATTGCAGCAATCTTCCCATCACCATTTAGGGCACTTTATGCTTGGCCGCATTATTGATTAGATTGAAGAAGGGCTAAAAATAACTGATGCTGACGAGGAGTTCGACATCAAAGTTTCGAAGTTTTGAAAATCATTTTAAGCAAATATAATATGTAACAAAATCAATGGCAGGTAATTAATGCTCTAGTAATTAATAAAGGGATAGATTCCTCCAACAGCTGCTAGATAATTTTGCGCAAATCACGCCACTTCGTGAGGTATCTTGCATTGCCCCCCCCCCCCCATTGTGGCTGGATTCCGTATTGGCATATTCAGACAGAATATCTGCCAGCCGGCAATATCAGATTTTTCCCTTTAGTGTGTTTGATTCAAAATGACCATTTCGTCCCTTGAAAACTTTTCTGCCTCTTTTGGAATTCAAAACCCAATAATTTAATTTAATTGTAATGCCTAAGCATCATGGCATTATTTTATTTCACTTTTCATCTAACCTCGCTTATTTTTAACTATAGCCATGCATGATCCGTCCTTAGCAACTGCTCAAGCAGTGTTCTTAAGTTCGCCAGTTTAATTTTAAATAAAAGAGTTGATTCTGAAATAAGCAGAATCCCTTCTAAGAAAGTGACAGCTACGACTGTTCGAATGGTGGATTGCGATAATATTCATTGTTTTATATAATACAGATATGAAATTTAAAAAAGACATCTGATGGGTTGAAAAGTATAAAAAGGTTTTATTCTTATGAGTTTCAATATAAGACATGTCAAATTTCAGAGCCATGCAAAACTTAGCTTAACTCTTTTTTTTTTTGAATTATGAAATCAAAAAACATAACAAGGAAATTGTATTATAATATAGTATGGATTTTTGAATAATGTAAAAGAAAAACATTTTTACGCGCTTTACATTCTTTGAAAGCACTCATTTGTTTCGGTAATTGTATCAAAACCAATGTCATTATAATTTTATGAAAAAATTAATAAACATTTAATTTTCTGCGTTCACCTCTGGTTGTTTTACCATGGTATTGTTATTACTACTTTACAATTTATTTAATATTTACTAATAACTCTATGCAATGCATAAAATTGACTAGTATTTCAAGCTTCAATAATGCATTGCACAGTTACTTTCTCGCAGTTTTTATTTAATTTTTAATCGGCTCCATCCGTTTCCTGTCTGCCCACGGTTGGATCACGGTTATCATTTATGCATTTAATTGCCACACAAGTGTCAATTAGACGACGCCTAGTAATTAATACGCAGCTTAAACTGGCGTAGAACAGAGCACAGTGCAGCTGATTGATAGGCATCTCACGTATTGCCCATCAATAGGTGGCGCCGTTTGTGAATATTTGATTTATACGACACAGCATTTCACTCACTTAATCAATAATAATCATAATAATCTTTTCAGTGGCTTGATTGCTAGCGACGGCCAAGCGATATTTTTTTAAAGCCAAGTTGCGCCAATCGCTTTTTATCAACTTGTCATTTAAACTGTGTCTATCTATCAGGAAGTCGTGATAGACATAGTTGCATGATTTTCTACTCAACAAATAAATATGACTTATCATAAAAATGGACGGCTTCTAGCTTAGGCGTGATCTTAAATAGGAAAGACGATAACACCTTTCAATGAGATTCTCACAATATCGCATTCAGATGCTGATTAGGCACATGCCATGACTGGTGTTACACTCTTAAAAAACTCACGGCTAGTATTTAAAAAATGGAATTTAAATAATTATCAAAAGTCTTATCATTAAAAAAAAACTTTCAGACGCACATGTGATGAGTGCCAAAGAAACTGAAAACATCCAAAGAAAATAAAAACTCCCCCCCCCAAAAAAAGAGTAAGCATAATTAGGAAATGTGCAAGAGGATATGAATATTCAAGCAGTAGAGTCTGAGTCTACATAATTTTACACTTTTATGTGTTATCTAAATGAAAGTAAATTATAAAGTTTACTAAAATAGGTAATTTAAACTTCGAAAGCAGGAAATAAAATGGAAAAATAATAAAAAGAAAATCAATGAATTTTTAAGAAAATAATACAAAGTATAACTAAAAAAAAGGGGGGGGGGGAAGTAAAAAAAAATTAAAAAAAAGTACATATATTCGCCCAGTTTTAAACAGAGTTCATATTGAGGGGAAAAAGTTAAAAAGAGGGTCGATTTTTCCTTATTCCCCCCACACCTTAACTTTATTATTCAAACGTAATTAGTGAATTATAAAATTTATCAAAGATAAACTATTTAAACTTAAAAAATTAATAAAAAATGAAAGATAAGACTCTGTTAATACTGTTTAGCACGCTAAATAATGCTGTTTCGCTTTTAAAACTATTTGTGTTTGTTTATGCATACTTTGAAAGGTAGAATCCAATTTTGAGGCTTGCTACTGTCACATAACATCTAGAAGACGTTAAGAGGAATGCAAAATTGGTGTACTAGGTGCGAACAACAGGAGGGCCTTTTGTCTTTGCTACTTTTAAAGAAGCTTCACGTCTAGAAGACGTTAAGAGGAATGCAAATTTATACAAGGTGTAAGCAACCGAAGGGCCATTTGTCTTTGCAGTAAATACAACGCATTTCTCCAAAAATAGAAAAGATGAGTCCGAGTATGAGACGAATTATTTTATTAGGAAAATACTATTTTTATTGTGATACAGGTAATTCAAGACAGTTTGAGATTCTAAATATAATTTTTTATTTGATAGAATTTGAAAAATATTTAGTTGAGGTTTAATAAATTTTCAAATATTGAAGAATAGGGTAAAAAAAATATAGTGTGGAATTCATAAAAATCGTCCTCATATTTGCAACAAGTTTCCAAAATTGAATCTTTTAAGATTTTTGGATAAAGTCAGTGATGTTTAGATAATGGGGCTAAGTATTTATCATCAGTACATTTATTTCTTTTTACTTGAGAAAAGATACTAGACTGAGATAAAATACAATACCTTGTGAAAACATACAACTTATCAGTACTTGATTATTATTTTTTTAGCATGGAACGGGTTAAAGATTAATCGATGAATTGGGCTTCTTTGGATGTTTCGAGTTATGATTCTACAGATTTCTAGGGCATTTCTATATTTAATTTTCATTGTTAGCCTTGGTAAAGCTCCGGGCACTGATCGCTATATTTCAGTCTTCGGAATAGTGAGTCAATGGAAGGGTCTAAAATCACTCATTTTTATAAACTGATGATATTCAGATTTTTATGATAAATTGGTTTTTACCGTGCATGAAACTTTTTTTAGAGTCTTGAAAATATTTGACTGAATGAGACTTGTATGGCTCAGAGGGTGCCAAAAAAATTAAAAATCTAAAATTCATTAGAGCATTTAATGTCTCAAACTACATAAAGTAATGCTACAACACACACACACACACACACACCTTTACACCAACATTAATAACATTTAAACAAATTTTCCTTTTGGATATGCCAATTATTAATGGTTTGAAATTAAGGACTGAAATCCGATGAGAGGAGATTTTCTGAACGTGAATATAACCATATTTTTCCTTCAATGAAATAGAATTATTTAATAAGTAGCCTAGACATTTTTAAAGATCACATGAAATTTTCTTCATTTTTCCTGAGACTATCGTGTTTGATATCTAATTCATTTCACACAGAATTGTGTGAAAATTACATTTTATTAAGTGCAGTCTACTATGACAGTCAATTTAAAATTTTTAACTTCAAACATTAGTTAGGATTATGGTAACAGAATGCTAAAATTTAATTTTACGGTGATTTTATTTTTAATTGTTGTGAAATAAGTTATTGAAGAAATATGTTTAAAGGATTGTTCAAAATACTTAAAAATTGAAAAAAAAATCCCCATTTCTATTCGCCAAATTATTACGCTTCTGTTTCTCTTGGCGAAACTGTATAATTTGTTGTGACTTCAGACACACACAGAAAGTGTTATTGTAAAACTTGACTGAGCTGTAAATTGTAACCAAATGTAAAGCTCCATTCAGCCTTATATTTATTATCACTGTTATTGGAGAATGAAGTAATCAAGTTGAGTGAGATTTTCCCATCCCTCAGAGTTGAAATATATGTGGTATCATCTCAAATATAAACATTTAGTCTTTCAAATTTCTCAATGATGGATAATTATTCCCTACAAGCGCTTGATGTTTAAAGCAGCAAAATTTGTTTTATTGCCGTTAGTATCCATAAATATTTGTTCACCGAAGAAAAGCGCGTAAATTTTAAAAAAGGCAGCATCTTAAATGACTAACGAAATCCAAAAAGTAGAGAAAAAATAGCGAGATCGCACCTCTGCGCTTCAAGTCCTTGAAATATGGCTAGGAAATTTTCCATCAACATATTTACTAGATATATCGAATAATTTATCTTACGAACTGAACGAAAAATCTTTTTTTATTACCTGCTTTTTAGTCCTTTCTAATTTCTTCTCTAGAAAAAAAAAAACTCCGAAAAGTTTAGCACTCTATTTGTTTGTAAAGGTATAAATAAAACTCATAAAAAGATGTATGAAAATCATCTTTTCCATGATAGCTCATAATAAAAAAGTGTCGTGGTCGTGAAGTTTTTTTAATATACATACATGACAGTTAATTGAATCTGCCGGACTTAAATTGGAAGGAAATTTTTTTGTTTATAAATGATGAAATCGACATGGACCTAGTACAATTAATATTGCGCGGGTACAACTGATGTTAACAAGATATAGAAATGCGTGTTTCGATAAAAAAGAAGGTGAATTTTAAAAAGGCTACATTTTAAATTACTAAAAAAGGAAGAAAATACATCTTAGGAAGGAAATATCATCAATCATCTTTTAACCATTTTCATTATATACTATTTCTTTTTATTAAAAAAGTTAATATTAATAAATTAAAATGTCATCACGAAAAAAAACTCCAATAAATGGGCCGCGAAAGAAATATATAGGTTAACTTTTCATAAAGAGCAATACAACATTTGGCAAAAAAAAAAAAAAGCTATGTGATCGTTGTTTTGTACAATGACTACTTAAATAATTTTCTTAGCGGTTCATCAGTTTGAATATTTTTCAATATTTGCTAAGACTTTATTATATTTTGTATATTATTTAAAATAGCATACGAAATTATTCGCTATTTTTACGTACATCTGTCTTAAAGGCTACAAAATTTAACTTGTCAATATTTCCTTCCATTTCAGTTGGTAATCTAATTCCCCTGTAAGTTCAACCAATAATCATCATTGGTTTCAGTATTCTTGTCCCCTCCATCCAGTTATAACTTCAGAAAAAATTGAACAGATTCGTGTAAGATTTGACACCAATGGCATTCTCTCTGGAAATCCCTGAATGTTGTATCGTCTCTTTTTTTCCCCCTTTAAAAATTTTTTCCTTCTTTTTTTTTTCTCTTTCTCCCTTCTTGAGCTCCTCCAACTGATTAGATAACTTAGCGTTATAGGCTTCGGGGGCACAGGATGGTGTTATGTTATGTCTTAAAGGCTATAATTTTATATTTAACAAGCCTATTTTAAATACGCCTTTGAAATATGAATCAAGTATTCAATGTTGCAGATGAAGATATTTACATGTATGTCAACAATTTTCCTTTTTAATGCTTTAGACTGCAGTTTCCTTTTACTTATACAAAACGGAAGAATATTTCACTGTATTAGCCTTCACTAATCGTAATAAGTGAATCTCTAGTAATTAACTCCACCTATTCAAGAAAGACCATTAAATTAGCGTGCTTGGCTCACGTCCAGCATCTTACACTTGACACAAAACCCCTAAGGAACTCGGATATTGCACATTTCCAACCCAAAACGTTTCTAACATTTTTTTTTCTGTCGGCTTATTAGAGAAGGCAATGGACAAAATATATAAAAGTCCCGAAATCGTTTAATTTTCTTTTCGTCATTTACAACTAATTTACGAGGGAGCCGTGATCTCCATACCCGATGCAAATATTAATGTAAAGTTAATGATTTGTGTGCCCGGCTGAATGGTTAATGCTCTCATTAGGGGTGGCCAAGCGACGAATCCTCACGCACCGAATGCGTTCGTGATTGGGGAAACTCACTGGTGAATTGGTATGCGAATGGGCGGCCAGTCCGTTTTTAATGTTTTTCCTCTTTTAACTGTACATTGTCTTGATGGATTGGTCTAGCGTGTAACGCTGGAAGAGGTACAATGTTCTTTGACTATCAAGACGTCAGTTTCACTGAAAAAAAAACTTAATAAAAATATCGGATTGCATTGTAGAAGATCTACATGATCTCATGATGGAAATGAAGACTCCAGGACCCAGATGGACGCTACGTATTTCTGACTCTATAGTTATTGTTTATTTGTCATGCATATGTTCACAATTTAATTTGTCAATCCCCCCCCCCCTTTTCAGTTGGTGATCTAATTCCCCTGTAAGTTCAACCCACAATCACCATTGGTTTCATCATTCTTGTCCCCTCTATTCAGTTTTAACTTCAGAAAAAATTGAACAGATTCGTGTAAGATTTGACACCGAGGGCATTCTCTCTGGAAGTCCCTTAATGCTTTATCGTCTCTTTTTTTTCTTTAACAAATTTTTCCTTTTTCTATCTCTCTTTCTCCCATCTTGTGCTCATTCAACTGGTAAGATAACTTAGTGTTATAGGCACCGGCGACACAGGTTGGCGCTATGTAAGTTATGTAGAAGATCTATGTGTAATTTATATATTAACGGAAAGATCGTCTGCATGTATATTACTTTTAGATTTTGCTTCGGACCATTTCAAAAATTCATCTTAAATTATACAAGAGCAAGTTGAATTCTGAGTTAGGAACTCTGTTGCGATATATAGGTCACTAAAGTACAGCAAAAGACAGTGTTGAGTCAAATACTAGGTGGAGATCCCAAGGGCATTGTGTTTTCCAGATAAGAATTTCTCATTTTTGAACAGTGGCTCTTTGATTCAAAAGGCAGTATTTCTTAAATATTATTACATTGAAATCAAAATGTGAGAAAAGAGTCCTTATTTATTTCTATGCACATTGAGTAATGAAATGAAAGACATTATTCACCCATAAAAAACTGCTAACATACATTAGAAAGAATAGATTTCAGGGTTTGAGGGTTTAGGCTGAATGCAAAGCTAAATAAACCTTTATTGAATTCTGCTATCAAAGATCTTTTTTGATTCAAAGTCTCCGAGACAAAACATCATTAATAATGACTGACATCATTCCACTAGAGCTTTATGGGTCTTTTAGAAACAAAATGGGCTTGAAAGATTGATGATACCAATGTAGGTAAAAATGTTTATAAACATAAGCATTGTCGTATAATTCTGCAGCACATCGTATCTTAGATAAGTCTCGATCGAATAGTTTGAAGTTTTTCCCCTTCATTAATTCACCATATTACTAATCGTAGGACGATTCTATTTAAACACGTTTCCATGGATAAACCGTATTTAATCTAATAAAAACGTACAGTGAGTGTATCGGGCCAATGTACTTCTTTATCCCATTGCGATTCTTGCATGTGAGGAAAAAACATTACGCAAGTGTAAGGAATAGAAATGTTTAATGCAGGACAGTAGGGTAGAACGAAAACGGCCTTAAATTTATTTATTTTTTAATTTTAGTTTGGTAACAATGGGAAAAAGTTGCTTTTTAGGGTTCATAAAGAATAATTGATTACTTGGTAACAATATTGCAATATCTTGAAGTGCTGAAAGAGGTGGAATTTGGAAAAAAAGTGAAAAAACTGACAAACTTTAAAATAGGCCTTTAAATTTATTTTGTCGGTTTCAGTTTGGTAGTAGAAATAAAAAAGTGCCTTTTACGATCAATTTTTTTTAAAAAAAGAATTTGGTTGCAACACTACAACATTTTAAGGTACCGCAAAAAAAAATTAAAGTTTGTAAAAAATTGAAATATTATTAACTTTGTTAAAGAGAATGTTGTGAACTTTTCGCTGATATCAATTTACAAAAAATGTCTTTAAATACATATATAAGCGCTATAACTTGAAAAATCCTTAAATAAAAAATATTAAATGTTAAATTTTGCTTATTACTTCAGCATCCGTAATGATTACAAATACTACGGTTCAAAATCTTTCCTTCTACTTCGCTATCACATTAAACTTTTTTTTTGTATTAAATTTTTTCGTATTCACACTTGAGTAAATTTTTGATCTTATGTATCCTTCTCTTGAGACTGAACTACGGACAGTTTGGAACGATTCGGTCTCCAGTTTCACAGCTCTTTCCGCAGATTATGTGTGACAATGAAGTCGGAGAAAGTCGACAACCAAGCCAGCTATATTATTATGTTCAACTCCATATGCCTTTAGTAAAAGGTCTTTGAGGAAGTCAATGGAAACTTGTTTTGACAATGGGGGCTCAGTGACGTCATTTTCAGATTATGAGAACATGTCCATGCAATCTTTGCATGGAAGTATATCTATGGAGCTCTGAACTTCCTAACTATATCTCTACTTTCTGTTTTTGCTTTTAAAACACGTTCTAAACCAAGTTCTCTTTGAATTTTACGTTCACCCCTTAGCATGGACAAAAGGATATTTTCCGAAGCAGCAAAGCACCCATTTCTTAGAATAATCTGGTCTATGGTTTATGATGGTTTTCTATGGTCTGGTCTATGGTCTACTTGATGGTTTTTCACTCAATATTAAACCACAAAGGCATCTATGCTTTCACAATATACTCAACCAGAGCTACAACATACAATCGAAGCAAGTGATTGGCTAAGGCCAGCCACCTGGAGTGAACAAATTTTCCATGGTTTCTTAAAGATAAATCTAGTAAGTTTGACTTGATACAGCGATACGCGTATCCAATAAACATTTTTGATCTGTAAAATCATTTTTGTCTTATAGAAGAGGAAGGTTATTTTCAATTTGCAAGAATGTAACCACAAGAAAACTAGCATAGTTTTCTAGCCGTTGACCTATTTCGCCCTTGAACTCATTTGGTTCTTTCATTTTACCATCTAAATGACAAAAAAGATTTCTCAATGGTAGTTCATTACAATGGACACAGACAAATTAACCATTGTAAAGGTCTTCCTATTTCCTTTTCCATCAAAGAAATCATACCATTATGATACCCAGTGTTTACAATGGTTCCATCACACACAAGAGTAAAGTTCAAAAGTTTTTTGATGTGTTCTCTATCTTTAAGAAATTCCAGTTTACTGTCTTCGATGTCTTTTTAGATGAAGATTTAGGTGTTACATATCCT
Organism: Argiope argentata; assembly: GCA_026289955.1. Lineage (NCBI taxonomy): Eukaryota > Metazoa > Arthropoda > Arachnida > Araneae > Araneidae > Argiope > Argiope argentata. The sequence continues at coordinate 5,672,279 of JAOUZG010032936.1, read as the reverse complement.
TAAAACTTTGAGTTTGGTTCCTTTATTAATGAAACCTGCACTTCTGAAATAACTTTTTTGTACATTTTACTACCTCTCTTTTCTTGAACAACTGTTTTGTCTTTTCTCCCATTAAAAAACCCTTTACTTTCGGTTATCTGAGTATAACGATTGTCCGTAATGAGAACTCTTTGATTTTTTTTTATCTTGCTCTTCTAATTTTCATCCTGTCTATGACACAGGTTTTGTCTTCTGTGATTGCACATAAGTCCAGTAAAGCAGCTCTAGGTATAGCTGCAGCAGCTCTATCTAATATTTCGACACTGTCAGCAATGGAAGTTACAGATGAAATTTTAATAAGCATTTGACTGCTATTCTCATCGTTCAGTTTCTAAGGTTCTGGTAGCTTTATCTCTTCTTGTCTATTTAAGGGATCTGGTTGATCTGTCTCTTCTTGTATGTGCTCTCTTAAAGAAAACTTGTTCTTCAGCTCTGTCAATGAACATTTCATGTCTGTGTTTGATTAAACTTAATTATTCTTTGTAGTTATTTACTTTTTCTTCCTTCTCTCTTACGAAAAACGCTTATGGTAACTACATCAATGTTACCTATCACCATTTTCCTGTTAGAACGTAGATCGTTTAGAAACTCTTGTTCAATAACAGGGACTTTGCTTTCTTTTACGCAAATGTAAGTACAAAAATTTACATATTTACAGGTAGCAATATCAAATATATGTTTAGCTTCGTCCCTAAATTTCCTGAGGTTGGAATCACAATTATTTTAAAAAAATTTTACTTTTAAAATTCCTGTATTTAGCATGATAAGCTTGTATAAAGCAGCCATTGCAAACATCACCAAAATAAGATTAGTTCCAGTTAGATACATATTACGGGAAACCCTGTACACTCCTAAGGCAGCATCCTAAGGGAGGCAATAATTAAGACTTTCTAAAGAATTCAACTGTTAATCATATCTTCATTCCTTCAGTGTGAGCTATCCTTGGAACACGAGAACAACAGTTTTTATCATTTGTAAAATTAGTTTGCTAGGAATAACGGAAATAGAAGCTCTTTACCATATTTGTTCTATTTTTACAACTAAAGTGTTACACATTTCACTTGCAGAAGGAACCTTATCTGAAGAAATTTTGAGTTTATGTCTAATATAACAATAGGGCTTCATAAAAGATTCGTAAGTAGGTAATTCAAGATAATTAATAAATTCCTAAAAATAGGGAATTCTGACATTTGTCTTTTCTTCCCTAACTTAACTTGAGCTATTTTTACTAACTACAAAGTACAGAAGTGCATAAATTCGCAAATCAGATTAATCATTACACAGCACTGTAACTCAACTGGACTCGGCACCAGGTCTGAACGCATCACCAAACGTGCCACCGCCTCCCTTCAATAACATCTACTTCAGTGATGACTCAACTTTCTGGATGCTATACAAATGCGAGGGTAAGATCGTTTTGACTTTTCAATTCATATTATAACGACTATTTAAAACTTTTTATTTCCTAATCCAGGCCCGCAAGAATCTTTAAAAAAGTTATGTTTTTTTATGAAACTTCGACGTCCTTGTGGCACTACAAGATGTACTCTAAGATTTAATATAATTTTTATTTATTTTATCTACACTAAAAGGCAACTTTCCCGCGCTATTCCAAATTCAAATAAATAAATAAATAAAAGTTCGTTTTTTGTCCCACCTTACTGCATAATCTTTTCGAAGATGCTTGCCGCGTGACTGTGCGCCTAAGTAACTGTTACTTTCAGAAATCTGCTTGAAAAGGGAAATAAATGATGCCAGATTAGAAAAAAAAACATGATACACTAATAGATAGATTATTTGTTTTTAAGATCCAATTTCGTTTTGATGATGGTGATGATCACAGCCCAGAATAGATTCTGGTGTATTTTTGAGATCATTATGCATGTATGGAAGTTATCTTTCTATTCAAAATATTTGACTACATTTAGTTCTATTAGCAGAATATTTTAAGTCTCTTGCAAGACATTATTATTATTATTAGTTCATCTCTCTATTTTAAGTTTTGCTATCAACAAATAAAATTTTTACCACCTCGCTATTGCATAAAACATGAAAGAAACCTATTTGCATAACAATAACTTTTATTTTAATGACAAGAACACGAAACACGCGTCTCTTATGAACAAAATATGGCTGAATATTCAAGGGTTTCGATCAAAGATATTTTTATTTTCTCCTGCAAAAAGTATAGAAATGAGAAAATATTGCGATCTTTAAGAAATCTCTGGCTGTGATAAAACGTTAGAAATCTGAACTAAAAAACATTTTTGGAATTTTGTCTAAATGTCGGTCTGCCAAAACAAAGGTTTAAAAATGAAACTTGGTTAAGCAAAATGTTACATATGGTTTCACCAGAATGTTACATATGGTTCATGAACTTGTGTCAAATTTTGTATAAAATCCTTCACATGATTATTTATGGTCAAGTTGTCGATCAGAGCAGCGATAAATGAGGCCAAGTTAAAAAAAAACAACCGTGAATATGTTGTTATCGTTTTTAAATGTCAGCTCTGTAACAGGATAAAGATTATCCACTCAGATATCCCATTAATACGTAAAAGATATTAACGATATATTGGCATCCGTAATTTTTACTTTCTGGTACGCTATGTATAAAGTATAATAATCGTCAAAAAATGATTAATCACTTAATTGTTTTAATTTCTTTACTATCTAATAAGATGACATCTTCTATTTTGAGAATATTTTTTTTATTTTTATTCAGATGGAAATCCATTGAATACTTGACTTATATATGTATTTAAAGTAATTTATTATTGAATTTTTATTGTTATAAATGTTTCATTTTTAGTTTACAACAATCAAAATTTGATAAATCGATGCACGAATGAAACTCGAGCAAAACAGTTAAGCGGTTAATGATGTCTAAAATTTCCTCATTTTAGACATCATTAAATTCGAAAAGCACATTTTTGACATCAGGCCTTTTTATCTGTTCATCCGTTTGTCTGCGTGATAAGTTAAAAGCGCTTTGTGCTCGACAAAATGGAATTTGGCTCACGGGTTTTACATCAAATTCGTAGATTTCTATCAAATTTTGAGCAGAGCAAGTCTCTTCTTGCAGTTATTCGCACAGGGAAACTGCTAAACGAAGACACTAAAAACTACGAAATGAATTGAGCTAAAAAACATAATTCGGCCAATAAATTTAATATTTATAGTGTAGATAGTTAATTTTTTGCCGCATCCACGCCGCAAAGCAACTGACAATCCATCTATCAGTATCTCTTAAAATACAAATGCGATTATTCAAAATTACAATAACTTAAAGATACATCAACTTCTGTTGGTGATTTCGTGACCGCAGCGGTTTCACCCTTTTGTGAAAATGCATCTAGGACGCAAATTGAATGTTCCGATGATATTTGCCTAAAAGTCAGTGATTACTCTTCAAAAAGAAAATTCGCCAAGTATCACTCAATAGATTCAATTAAAATGCTGAATTTAAGCCAACGTTTTATATTTTGCAATTATTATACCCCAATGCCAAGCAAGGTATTTTCTGGAATAATATTTTTAATACAGAGTATGTGAGAATGTTTAAGGAAGCAACTTCACTTATTTCCTGTTATGGAGATGACATTTTAAAGCAACGGGCACATTCGTCCTGTTTTCTTTTTCAAATTTATCGTAACGCATTGATGATAGAACATGGATGCAATAACTTAATTATTTTCAATCGATTAGAAAACGCATCTGAAGCGCGGATTTCTTCTTCATCAAAGAGAGCTTTGAAAAGTTTCTGGGTCGCTGGTTTCTTGGAATATTTGGTAAGCGGGATAAAATAAAAAATTGCATCAAAGCCCAACCATTTCATCAGCACTCGAGAAACCCTTATTTCCCCAACATTTGTAATCTTCCCGAAACTGCAGTCTTGTTTAATGGAGGATCGAATCCGAAACGACTCTCACTTATTGATTCCTCAAGGAGACTTATGCAATCCAGCTCCTTAGATGCGCCAGGTGCCGAATTTATTTCCAGGTCAAATCTCGAAGTCCAGGTCAGCCCTCAAGATATCCATCCATCGCGTCCGCAGCTGCCTCCCCGCGCAGGGCTAATGGGATGAGTCGTCTCCGCCGCTGAGTCAATGGCCAAATAAAAAGTACTCAGCTGGCGCTCAAGAACGGTCTTTGATCCCAGATGTCAGACTTCGTTCAAGTTATCATCGTTTTATCAATTACGCTGCTTTTGAATAGAGACGGATCCAAATCCAGGAGACAGATGGGGACACGACACCGGAGTGTCGTCTGATCTCGTCCGAAAGGGTGAAAGGGAACTCGTTTTCAGGGGGCTTCATGCGAACCGTAGTTAAAGACGGGAAATAAAATATTTTCACTTTTTCTCCAATTTAAATAATTCTGGGAAATGACTGACATGACCATTTTTTGGAATTGCTTTGTATATCATTCTAGAATTGTGAAGAATGGGCAAATTTTGTAGAGTTTATTTATTTGTTTATTTACATTCTGCAAGATACTGACAACCAAAAAGAGAAAATGAATAAAATATTTTTAAATTCTTACGAAGTTTTTTAAATTGATTTTTAGCCTGAGTTTGATGTTGTTTATTAGCGCTAAAACCCTTTCCGATTATGCAGCTCCCGCCATTAAGTATATGCATACATATGATTCATAAAAAGGTGCATGATCATGGTTGATTAAAAATCCTTTTCAATGTTACTAGTATTTTATTCTGGATTTTAAAAAAAGTCCTGTTGTAAGCATTAAAAGGGAATGGGCAATGCTTATATAAGATAGGGGAAACCCCTCAGTTTTAAAAAGGAAAAAAAAATAAGAAAACTTAAGTCTAGAAAAAGGAGCAATTTTAATAATAAACAAAAAGATTAAAATGAAATCTGCTATGCATATTTCAGTGTATCATGTCAGAACAAGAACGGCCAAGCACCGCGTGCTCATGCAAGTTAAATTATATTTTTATTAATTTTCATTGTTTCATTGCTTGAGTCACTTTAGTATTGCAAACGATCATAAAAAACTTTCTCTTGAATATATTGTTTAAAAATCATCACATTTCCTGTTTATTTCATTTCATGTAATCACGTGCTCAAAATGACATTTTTCTAGGCTTTATTTGCTGTAGTCATTAATTTATTTTTAAATCAAAGCTTTAATGGCAACACGTTATTAAAAGTTGATTTTTTTGAGATGCTCGTGCTGGTAATAAAATTTCAATTTTTCTCCTACGGATTTTTGTTAAGGCCCAAACCTCATCCCCAAAACAACATCATGTTCTGACATGATGAGAAAAAACTATTCATGGGGGGGGGGACCCTTCCTCCTTTTATATGATCCCTCCAGCACTATAAAGCTTTTTATTAACTAAGGGGAGCAAGATTCTTTTTGTAACTTTTGTCCGCTGATTTCTTCAATTTCAAACATAAATCAAGAAATTGAATGCGTTATTCAATTTCTTCGATTAATCAGAAATGCCCCTTAAAATCATAAAAAAAGACATACATAATCTTATTTTTAAAATTTCTGTTTGAGGATAGGGACCGTTTTAATAGCCTCAATGTTGGTCCAATCAGCTGTAAGTTTAGTACCATTAAGATGCGATTCCTTTTAGTAAAGGCTACACTTTTAATTGCAATTGTGTTAATACTAGTAAAAGCAGAGATTTCATTGTACCTGTGTTCATTTTAATCAAACCAGGTAGATTATTTAATTTTGTTATTCAGTTGCTTTTAAGAAAATAAAATAAAAATCGGAGTGAAGAATTCGCATTTGAAAAGATAAAATAAGAGAATATCTATTTTCTCAGATACCATACCAATAAAAAGAAAAAGCCTCTAGACGCCGGTGGTCGGATAACAATCTTTACCAATGGGCCTTTAAAGTGCAACGATGAAAAGGATTTCCGACCCATCAGTATCTTAAGGGATTATAAGAAATGACATTGGATGAATTTTAATTTCGGTAATCAAGCTTTACGAGTTGCCTTATGGCGAATAACTTTATTTGCGTTCTTATTAACATTTTAATTTCTTCATTTGTTGAAACAACTTTAAAAGATTCGACAAGTTCAGATATGATTTAAAAAAGTTCTTGAATAATTTATGTAAAATATTGTCGTATGACGAAACAGTAAATACTTTTATTCGCTTATATACGAAATTTTAAAAAATACAATGGGAAAAAATGGATGAATCTATATAGAATTTGGATGAATCTATATATTTTATAACTGAGTAAGAAAAACATATTTTTGTTATTGTATTTGTCTAATGGTCTGTAAACACAATACCTCAAAAATGGAATTACTAAGATAGAAAAAAATATGACATGGGATCGTGTAATAATGTTAAAAAATATTTTTACGTTTTTAGCGAAGCGGGTTTGGATTGAATGGACTTTACTTGAAGACATCACAAACAAATTTATTTACACCTATTTACATGATAACTGATGAAGGAAAACTTCAGATAAAATCAATCCAGCAGTCAACAGTCACTAACAGCGTAAATACAAGCCGCACGCAAAATTAAAACAGACTGCAAAATAGATAACGTAAAGCACAGAAAACATTAAATCACAGCGAGCTCAGTTATACAACGTTAGCAGCAAACGTAAACAAAGCTCACAAATAACAAGTAATGCGCTAGTCCAGCGAGAAGCTTCTCTTCCGAGAGGAAACTCTCAACTAACTAACTGCCGAAACTACGGCGCCCGTCTCTTATAAAGCCGAGTGCGCGAGCACCAAAAACACGCGGAGCTTCATGAAACATCCAAACTATTCCTTTCTCCAAACCAACCCGGCTGGCGCGAAGCTCCTCGTCAAACGTCGCTAACTTTGGCGCTCTTCTGCGGCTCTCGCCCGCTTGTAACAATATATCAGTACCAGGTCTGTATATTTTCTCATAAATAGTTAATAACGCTGCCATCTCGGCAGTTAAAGTTTAGCATTTAGTTTTAGTTATATTAACGCACCGTTTCAAAGAAATTTTACGGCTGTTTTTGGACGGACCTCGTACTTTTGAGCAGCAGTCAGACGACGAAGACGAAACCTAAGTTGGCATCCCTTCTTCAAATTTCCACACCAAACAGCTGGATGACGCTGGCCATGACGGATATAGCGTGCACCAGACCCGCTTACACGACAGTACGGTGGAATCGGGCCTTCTGTCTGAAACTTTCTGGCTCCGAAGGCAAGACCTCTCACAACCAGGCCACCGTGACTTTAACTTCAACAACAAAATTGCTAGCGTGTATACATGTTGGACCGATTTAATCCAAAAATTCTGACAGATGTTCAACTGTCAGAATTTATATAGCATATTTGAATGAAGGAAATTTAATATCTTATTTTGTAAATAAGAGCATAAATTTAATTTAAATTTTGAACGTTATTTGGGGGTGGGGTGGGGAAGGGCCCCAGCAATGTCAATAACGTATTGTTGGGGTGTTCACAAACGAACCATATTCCGTATTGTGAAAATATATGTTATGCGTCGATGGTGTGATGCCAGTACGCGTCTGATTCGTAAAATTCGGATTTCTTTTGCTATTTGTTGCAGGTTTATAGACTCGAATAAATATGAACAGATTCTCTGTTGGGAGATGAGTAAACTGAGGGGAGGGTATTCCCATTTGTTTGAAGATAGATATAAATAAAACTCCACAATTATCCCACAGATATTTGTAAGGGCGTCACTATCATTTTCATCATTTTAAGCCATTTCTTTCAATTGGTGTAGTCTCCCCAAAACCTTCTCACATCTCTATAATAAAGTATTTATTCCTCTACCACCCTTAAAAAATTATGAACTTTGGAAAAAGCAGAGAATGCCTCATGCGGCATTGACATATAACAGTTACAAAATATTAATATTTGGCGTGTCTTTAGTATTTTTTCTGAATCTATCGCATGATTATTGCTATTATTTAGAGATTATATTAAATACCCAGAATGCGGTGAATGGTATCCGAAAATAGAATTTGTGTTTTGGAAACTTTTTTCCCAACAGACTGAAATCTAAATTCAGCGTAGCATCTAATTCAGCATTTGTAATCTCAAAATCATGCAACAAACTTAATATATGCAAGTTGTTGCGCCGTTTAAATGATTCTGAAGATATCAGCTTATCAGCTTTTCTTGTATTTGGCTCAAAATTTGATAGATTCTATATTATAGATTTGAAATCTATTCTCCGAATTTTATTCATCTAGCTCTATTTATTTTGCAGTTATACCGTTACCTTATTTTCGAAAGGCCCAGACGGATTTAACGTGCACCGAAACCGCTTACAGGCCAAAAAACTTACCACCAAGTCACCGCGTCCTTGAATATCGGTGTAGACTTGCAGGCTAAAAGGAATGGGCGGCAATAACAGTGTGGCGCGCAACGCGTTGTTACTTGTAGAATTCATTCAGTCGTGAGTCAAAAGTAGGCCATTCGGCAACCAACGTATTAGGCCTGGAATCTTTCTGAATTGGATGAATTGAATGATGCTCATAAAACGAGGTTCTTACATATTCTTGTTTTGTCTCCTATTCACACTTCATTCTAATATCTGCATTAACCCTTTATTTACTGAAGCATGTTGCCATCAATTTTCCAACTTCAGTTTTGCACCAGTAATTAAGTTTCCCTACAGAATAATCCCAGAGAATTCAAGAGAAAAATTTTAACTAAAGGAAATATATTAATTAATTTAATTAGTAATTAAATATTTTTCATTCCTACTTATAGCTTATATTAACTTCTTGCTATTTGGGTTACATTCTCCGTGTTTTTTAGAAAACCATCGGCGAAAATAATCATATTACGAAAATCTAATTCCAGATTTAAATGGTATTTATAAGTCCCGTCAGTAAGTAAAGGGTTAAAAGCGAAGAATAGGCCAAAACATTTCTAACAGCTGAAAAAAATCATCCACTTAGTGAAGAAAAGAAAACCAAAAAATGTTGTTGTTGTTACTTAGGGCACTTGACATAGACAGGCCCTCGCTGATTATATCAGGAGATTTTAAATCGAGAAGAGGTTCTCTTGTTTCAAGTAGCGCCAACTAAAAATCCAAGTAGGGTCAAGAGTATGACTTTGCTACACACTCATCACAGTCGCTTAAACGGCCCCTTTTTACAGGGGGGCACAGAGAGAAATCTCACAGATAGCACATGGAAAAACAACCATGCCTGAACAGGGACTCGAACCTGGGACTCCCAGAACACGAGGAGGACGCTTTACCTCTGTACCAGAAAGCCAGCAAATCAAAAAATGTAAGAAGAATTGATTACTGGGAACGCTGAATAAGGGTAGCAGCTCTTGATCGTTTCCCTGCTGCCGAGTTGTCAAAATTCATTTTAAAGTTTCCCCCTCCACATCTTTCGCGTTCTGACTCGTTTCTCGTGTACTGGAAGCAGAAAAAGACTCGCACAGAAAAGGTATCAGTGAAAGGATGGAGTCGTGACCGGTTCCGTTAGAAAAACGTTTCATCCACGATTTTTTTTTCATGTCATGGTCCTTGATGATGAAGCCATAAAATAGGCTGAAGTATTCCTTAATTTAAATAAGAAATATAGGAAAAGACAATAAATTTTTTAATGATTTTAAACATTTGATTATGATGTCAGTCGTAAAAATACTAATGGATGCAAATGTAGTCCGATGACGATTAATTCGAAATGTTTTGAGATCCATTTTCAGATTGCGCATTTGGAACATTTCTCATGAAGAACAACTACACAAGCTCTCGAAGAATGAATGATAAATTGATTACAGGCCATTATAAAGTACAAAATTTTGCGATTTTGAATTCGGAACAAATGGAAAGGATCGAGTGGGATATTTTCTGAAGGATCCCCAATCTTCACCAATGAATAGTTGAGTCATGGTTAACCAAGCTATTGATGGCACCGCAATGAGGATAATAGCTTCAAAGTGAACCTATAGGAAAGGAATTTTCATCTCGACCGCTAGTTGAAAGCAGTGAATATCCTTCAAAAAATAGATATTTATATTTCTTTGTTCCACAATATCAACCTAATTAAAAATTAGTAGTCAATTAGCGTTTTGAGGTTGAAAATGTCATAATCTTTCTGACACCAAATCCACACAAAAACAGGATTATTGTTATTGGCTTAAATGGTTGAAAATGGACCTCATCCTTTTTAAATACTACCGTCGTCATCAAATCACGGTTCAAAATTAAGAGGTCCGTTATAAAATAGACCTAGGGTTACTTTAAAAAACGGGACGTTAATATAAGTAAACTAAACCTGGATAAAAGAAAAATATATTTGAAATTAGTTTTAATTAAAGTATTCTAGTGGTTGGCAGGGTGTTACCCATTGCCAGCACGAATATACTCGGGATACTTTCAGTATATTATACAACTTATCAAAGTTGCAAACTTTTTATGGCCACAAACAACATATAAGTGTAAAAAATTGGAAAAAAGCTACAAATAAATTGTTTTTACAAATATTCTACTTTATTTAACCCATTCTCTGCCAAGCCTATAGGGATGAGGTTATTCCCATTGCCAACTACAAGTACTATACTCGTTTTTGATTTTTATACACGTAAATGATTGTTTATAACAAAATATGCGTATTTATTTTGAAATAATAAAACTTAGATAAACAATAACACTCAAAACAGAAATGGCAATGGGGATAACCTCATAAAATTTAGGCTTGGAAGCGAATGAGCTAAATTAACGATTTCGTAAAAGACGTCCGTGCAACCTAACAAGTGCACAAGAAATACTGAAAAAACATGATTATCTCGAACGATTTCAAAACTTCAATTATAGAATCATACCCAGTCAAATACTTTTTAAAGCTTTTGTAATCCAGCATTGGACATTGGATATAAAATATTTGGACACCAGCTGTCGAATGAGCGATTAGAATCTCCAGTATTAACCCCTTCGCATACAATGACGTGTCTGACACGCTCATAGAATTACTGAATTTTTATTTTCAAGTCTGCAACTAAGCCACAGAATTAAGTATTTAAATACGAAAAAATCAATATGAAACGATTTGGTTTCCCAAATGCTCCATATATTATTAAAAAAAATCAAATTAACAATAAATTGCCAAAATAGGATGAGTTATCTAATTAGAAAGTTAAATAAATTCGTATGTCAAGTGGTTAAGAGTACAGAGGAATACGTAAATAACTGAGAAAGCAAGCTTTAAAAATTCTGGCGTGATAATTTGAAGCAGCATTGCGAAATTGAATACTTTGCAATTCTTGCCCTCGCTAACGTAACTGAATCTTGAAAGTGAGTTACGGAAGTGATTTTCGACGGTCGTCCTCTTCAAAAAGCCAAGTTAGAGCTTGACAGTCTAACACAGGAATTCCAAGAATGGCCATAGGCTCAAAGCTTAGCCACAGTGGGCGGTATTTCACTTTGAGATTGTTGACTTACCTTTTGATGGCCACTGGTCTTTGCTCTTTCCCAATCGAAAACTTGCAATCGACGCGATGGCACTTGTCCGGAAGAACAAAGCTACAGTCAGTCACAAAAGTCTACGTACACACAGTGATTTTCTCATGTATTGCACAAAACTCGTAATTTCGAAAATTCAACTTTATTTTCGTAATTATTTATAATAATAACTCAGGTAAAAGAAATTAAATTATCAACATACTTGTTAAAACATAGCGAAAATAACAAAAGGTTTAAATTATGTGGTCACGAAAGTCTGCATACAGAGACAGGAAACTGAAATTTGGAACAATGGATAAATATAAATAAGCCGTTAATACTTGGTAGGCCCTGACTTTGAAGTAATGACTGCACGCATTCGGTTTGGCATCGAATTCACCAGGTTCTTCGTTGTCTCAGGGGAAATTTGGGACCAAGCCAGCTGAATAGCCTTCTTTAGGGTTTCCACGCTGGTTATGGTTTGTTGTCGAATTTTTCTGTCGATTTCCTCCCAAATGTGTTCGATATGATTAAGGTCTGGTGAATGCAACTGCTGGGTCGTTTTGTAGAGCAGCAATTCCTTAGCAATCTTTGCTGTGTGCTTGGGATCATTGTCTTGTTGAAAGACAAAGTCGTTTCCAAGTTCCAATTTTCTGGCTGATTCAAGTAGGTTGCCTTGCAAAATATTCAAGTATCCAAAACGATCCATAGTACCAGTGATGAAAACCAGATTGCCGACTCCAGCTGCTACCATGACACCCCAAACCATCACACTACCTTCACCGTGTTTCACTGTTGGAGTCAAATTCTCTGGGTTCATTTCCGTGTTCTTTTTCCGTCAAACTTTGCCACGGCCGTCACTTCCAAAAACGTTGAACTTGCTCTCGCCAGTGAACACAACTGTTTCCCAAAACTCAAAATCCTTGTCAATACGTGCAGAAGCAAAGGCAAGTCTTTTCAGTTGGTTCACAGATGATATGAAGGGTTTCCTTCTGGGAACTCTGCCGTTGTAGCCGGCTGATCGAAGAATTCTACGAATATTTTCTGGGTGTACCTCTTTTCCACTTGTTGTTGCAATTTGATCCGCTAATTTTGGAGCACTAATTTTTGGATTTTTCTTGACTTTTCTTACTATGGCTCTTGTTTCTCGATCATTGAGCTTTCTTGGCCTACCACATCGATATTTGCTGAGCACATTTCCACGCTTAACAAAATTTCTGTAGATTGTTTGCCCAGTCGACCTACTTTTTTTACAATTTTGGCGATTTCGGCGTAAGATTTCTTTTCACATTTCAATTTTACTATCAAATTTCGAAGTTCTAAGGATGTTTCCTTACCCTGGCTCATTTTAAGGTATTTCGATATTGTAAAATTTCAGGAAATGAGTTTTCAGATGGCTAACGACACGTGCCACCTCAACCTTAAATAAGCTTTTACAAAACTTGATATACGAATTTTCTTCTCTCAGCCAATCAAGTGTATGCAGACTTTTGTGACGCGCTAATATTTACATATTAACAAACTTTCCCAGTAAATGCTAATTTTAATCTTATTTTTTTATTTAAATCACAATTTTTAGTGAAAAGTGAAAGATTGTTAGGATTTCCCAAATTGAAATATAATCAATTTTTGAAATAAGTCCATTTTTAAGGGTGTATGTAGACTTTTATGACTGACTGTATGTCAGCACTATATACGCGTTGCAAAGTGCCAAGCAGCGCGCTAGTGCTGTTTTGTTTGAGATGCGACAGGTTTTACTTCTTTCAGTTTGATATTGTTCTGGCATGGTATTGTTCCTCCGAGTATAAGCAATGATACCAGTGTGTTTAAATCCTATAAAAATATTATTTTAATATTTTATTGCAGTTATAAAAGGTAGGTGGAGCTATATTTGTACTTATTTTTCATGTATCCTGCAGTACAGTATAATTTTGTTTTTATTCTACGCCCTTCAGCAAGCTGAGGGCTTCTAAACGAAAAACAAGTAGCATAAGTGAGGACTCGAACTACCACAGCGATGACAGTAATATTATTTTTAAAATTCTTTTTTATAATAAATGTTTTTCTTAATGGCTATTTCATGAAATAAACTTACATATCATTATTGTCTTTTTACACTATTTTACATTATTTAGTTTATTATATTATTATAGTCATGGTTCTCAATAAGAAAAAAAATTACATCAAAAAAGGCTGTAATATTGCTCCAATTTTGTTTTAAATTACCTAAAACTGAATGCTTACGGTGAAGTCAAGCATTGACAAAAGCCGGCCATGCTGTCATCGTCGGCTTCGCAGCCCAGAGCGCTGGCCTTTTTGTACATAAAATAGAAGAAGCGCGATCGCACCTTTTGGCACTCAAACGGTTAAGCAGGAAGTTTCGCATAATAAATGATAGATTTTTTTCCTTATCTGGTTCTCAAGATGCATCAGATCTTGAAGGCTTGTACACTGGGCGAATTTCTTGGTAACACTTTGCTTTATTCGCTTCACAGAAGGCAAATCAACTATTGTTGCTGAGAGTATCGCGTAAATGAAGTAAAGCGTCCACAAGAGTACGACAAATTCCTAATAAGCAGAGCGCCATTTTGAAAATGTAATTTTACCATCAGTTCTAATATCGACACCAAACAAAGATTTTTTTTTTACTGTCAAAACAAAAGACGTATTGGATCCAGAACTGAATTTGTCGATTTTCTGGAGGACTTCAAACGGCATGTTTTAATTACTTGCTTTAATAAATTAAGGAATTTTGCATTGAAGTATTAACTACCCTGAACTCGGTTCTTTGAATCGCCTTTAGTGACAATTCTGCGTTGTGCGACAATTCTGCGTTCTGCTTATTAGGAATTCGTTCTCGAAGTGCGACAATTCTGCGTTGAGTAAAAGTACGAAATTGCATGATCTCTGACTATGATGAACCAATAATGATCCTAATGATAATTATTAACTATCATTCATACTGTTGCTTCATTAACATTCAACCAGGTATAATTATTTGATTACAAAAATTCATTAAGTGCATTAGTCTCTTAAATGGAAAAAAACATACCCCTGATTAAAAAGAGCTAAATTTGGAACAATATTCAAAGGAAGTTAATCCTGATTTTGAAGCCAGATATTTAAAAGTAGCGTAATTTTTGTGTTGTCCTTGGTGGAAATTTTATAGATCAGAGAAAACAAAATGCCAAAACGATACATGTTTTATTGTAAAGTAACTTGTTATTTCCATCCCTAGTATTTTCTCTTAACCCATCGACAAACGGCGACCCGCGAGACATTCGACGGCTGATCGGCGGCACCGAAGCGGAAACTTCACAAACTCAGAAACCCGCGTTTTCGCGCGGCCGGCTGTCTATGTGTTAATGTAATCAAATCAACAGTTACATTGTGGATTACATTCTTTTGCCATAATTTGGAATAAAACCTTCAATAAAATCGTTTTCATCTATTGCTGTAATCTAGGCTCACAATGAAGAGGGACGCATGCGTGTCTGTTTGAGCGCTGCAAGTCGGATGGACGACCTGCGGCTGCCCAAATTTGACACACGCATACCTTTAAAGGTTATAATGTGCATGTTAAGTGATTTTTTGTAACTTTAAATAATTAATAATTATATTCCATATTAGCATTTCCAAGCGATAATTTTCAAAAATATTGGTAAACAAAAATAAACTTTACACCATTTAATGTTACTAATTTAAATGCCCTGCAAATTTTTGCAGAATTTTTAAAAACGTTTAAAAATATTTTTTTTGTCTGATTTCCTAAAATAGATTACATAATTGCCTTGAAAATTCTAATTCAATTGAATGATTTTCTTCCATAGTTCAAAGCTAATAAAAAGAAATTCTGTACCATATATTTTTAGTATACAGGATAAAAAAATGTAGTTGGAATATCGTAAAGTTTAGAAGATAAATAATCCGGATATTTGCATTTTTAATAGCTCTTTGATTTTATGAGCTTGTAAACCATTATAAAAATTCATATATACGATGAACAGAAATAAAATAACTAAAGTTTAATTTAGATGTATTAGCCTCCCGCTTGAAAGAAACATTAATGCTATTTTGAAACGGACCTCATAATCTTGAACCGTGGTCAGATGTCGTGGACGGCAACTGAGCTCCTTCCCCCATTTTTCCATCACACCATTGGGAGGACGTTAAAACAATTAAAGTACCATGACTTTAATGTGATGTAATACGATGGAATCATGAATATGGAGTTACAACATAATGTTCATCTGAAATTTAATATGATCAATGCTCGCTTCGAACCAACTGGTCACCCGAGGCGATAAGTATTGTTGAAACTTCGTTTCCTTATTTAAGTGCTTTACTTAATTTCACATTCAGCTTTATTTACATTAACGTTTCATGTCATATTTATTTACATTCTGAAGTTTCGTTAGTGCATTTCACTGCGAAATAAAATCACTAAAAGCTTTCATTAGTAATGCAATTAGTTTAAAAGAATACACTCTGAAAGCTTTCTGAATGCAGTAGATAAATTTATTTTGATAATAAAACTACATTTTATACAGAAATGATTGAAAGAAAAATAGTCACTAAAGTTTACTTTCTAGATCAATAATAAAAATCTGCTTTGAAAAATTATTGTGATGAAATTGATTTTTAAAATGTTATATGTTGTTGTTGTTGTTGCTGGTCCCCTTGGTCTACACCCCTAGACCAAGTCCAAAAGATCGTGTCCCACCAAAAGGTCAAAAACACTCTCGCTCTCATCCGGCAGTTGCCTCACAGAGGATCCGATGCAAGAAATAATATGAGAGGGAGAGGGAATAGCTGCGCAAGGACAAGTAGAAAAGGTCCTGTTAGGACCGTCGAAGACCAGACTTCTAATGTGGCCAGACCTTAGCCTAGCTAAGACAGATTGGGCAAGTCTTGAGCGGGTGTTCTGCAAAGATAAACCAGGGCACTCTGCGGCGTACCAATCGTGTTCAGGAGGAATCCTCCAAATTGATTTGACTTTGTCAATAAACAGGGAATGAATCTCTGAGAATTGTTATATTCAGAAGGTATTCTTCTAGGTGAAATTCAATAGTGTTTGAAGGTTTAATTATTTTTTTATACATTTGTTGCAGAAATTTTAATAACTGCTTCAGTTAATGGGTTAAAATAAGGGCCATATTCTTGTCTAAGAACTGTTTTAGGCAGCTCTTAAACAGAATTTATAAGATTTGTTGTAGATAAGATATTTATACTTTATTTCTATGTTGAGATTCCATAATGCCAGTTGCAGAGCATAAATAAGAGCTTATCAATCATCAGAACCTTAAAAAAGAGAGATGCATGAGGATTTTTATAAAATTAATGAATTTTGCAACAACCTTTTTATTTAGATGTTGAAAAAAGGTTGTTGAGGAAATGAATTTTTGTCATGTAGAAGAAGCGAGGAATATTATAAAATGAAGGCATTTTACATCATTTTCTGTTTAGATGCAGAAGCAAATGTTTCTGAGAATGTGCACATTTCTGTCACGCAGAAGAAAAGATGTAGGAGAAATATTGTACACTTTTCGCTTTGCCAAATATTCATTCAACTGTTTTGTAAACAGCAGTCAACGAATGAGTCTTGATATTTCAAAGTAGTCAAGCAACTCGATTCTCTGAAGAATAAGTGACGGAACATTAATCCAACCCTTCCACTTTTTAACCATTTGCACTTGGAAAAGTAATTCGATGCTTAATTATTCAATATACAAGGGCTTGTTTATTGCTCTTAATTTGTATGTGTGTGTGTGTGTTTAAAATTGAATTTCTCTGTCTTTTTACCATTCTGTTGGTATTTTCAATAATCAATAAAAATAAATAAATAAAATGTCAAAATGATGCACAGTCTTGAATGGTGTCCAAGAGACACTGCCGTGGACAAAAGGTTAAAAAATAAGTATAAATGGGCGTATCTGGCCTATCTTGAAAAATCTAATGCTAATGCTGGTTTCTTTAAAGCTTGATATAAATTATAAAAAAAAGCCCTGACATCGATATTTCAAAAATTATGGATTAGAATTTGTAATGCACTCAAATAAACTATGATAAAAATGGGATATTTCAGTATCTTAGTACATTTGATGTCAGAAATTGCAGAAAAGAACCTAATTCCTGCAATGCAATGTCTCAAAAGTACGGGTTAAAAACGGCTAACAAGTATTCCACATATTGAAACACATATTAGCATACACATAGTATTTATTACCAATAATATTACTCCACATATTAACCTAGTATTTAAGAATGATTATAATATTTTTTAATTAATAAATTATTTTTTTATAATTTCTTGAATTTATTTTTGCTTGAATTTCTTTCTTTCCTTGAATTTATTTTTGCATCAAGTGTTATCAAAATTGTATATACATCATGGATTTAAAAAGAAAAAATAGCCGTTCATTCGCTATACTAAAATTCTAATGAGATTGGAGATTGTTTAAATAGTTTTTGGTAAAGCAAATGCTATGCCTAGCGAGGTATACATATGTTTCTCAAAAATAATTAAATCCATGCTCTTCAAAATGGAATAAAAAGATGATTCTCAATGATAAAACTATATAGTTTTTATATGAAAACAAACAAACAAGAACTTAATATTTAAGACCTCAAACTATTCCATCTCTTTTAATTTATTTGCAAAATTAGTAAAGAGTACGTTAAAATACTTCCGACTGCTGTCAGGACCACCCCTTTGGTGAAACAAAAGAAACCCCAGGCAGAGAGCCTGAGAGGTTTGCCGCTACAGTGGGTAAATAAAAGGAGTAGATTCTTGTTTTCACATTTCTCTTCAAGGGACAGAATCTTCTTGATCATCTCCTCTTGGATTTCTTGGTACCTCTCACTTGCTTGGTGAACACTTGCCGCGACCAAAGAGACGCAGAGAAACGACAGCAAAGACTTGAAAGAGACTATCAAGGAAGCCAAAGAAAAATTTCTCATCCAAGAATTTCCCGACAGCCTGTGGAAGGGGTCCAAGGCAACGACGCCAAAAAACATTCCCGCAAAATCAGCGACCACAATAAGAAAGACTGGCAGTGACAGGGATCTTTCTAGCAACTTCGCAATTGCAGTTATCTGTTCGTAAATTGAAAGATGGTGTTGATAGTAAGCATATTCGACTCTTCTCTTCATGAGCACTGAATGTGAGCACGCAATAATAAATTTTCTTACGAAGCTGCACAAAGTTATGTATAAAACGGCTGAAGTATTTATCAGGATGAACTTCGGTACCTGAACAATGAACATCGTGACGTAGAGAACTCTGCAGTAACAGCCTTCCGGAATATTTAAGGCACTTAAGGTAAAATAATTCATTAAAGTTTTGCAGTCCTTTTCTTCGAAGGGCAAAGTCAGTGATAACCAAGATACAAAAGGAATCATTATGATAGAAGCTACTGCAACGCACATCCAGAAGTGGCTGAATTTTACGATCACCGTTTTACCTAGGACATTAATTTTATGCAATAAGTCGGATATTTCCTTTCTTCTATAAACCAAAGTGATCCAAAGCATGAAAGTGATCACTTCCAGAGACTTTCTAGATATTTTTCCATTCACCTCCTGCTTGGAAATGAGAATATCGCCCATTATAAGCGTAGCTGTTGCATGAAAGATATAAATAATCCAGAAAAATTTGACAAAATTTGCATACATTGAAGCCAATCGTGATGTTTTCTTTTTGGAATTACTCCTGGGATTTTTAATATCCACACCTACTAGAAACATAGCTAACTTGATGCCAGTTAATAATCGACACATGCCAGAAAAATTAGTGTACTCAACCTTCTTTTTTGTATTTTATATTTTACTAAATAGTTTCTTTCCAAAATTTTTTTTAAAAAAACATTTACCGTCGTTGAGGATTTGAAAATTTAATTTATATTATGCTTTCAGAATTTCTCCAGGAATCGATACTCATTAAGCCGAAAGAGTGGAATCCAAAAGTCTTCGTGTTTCATCGGAAAAATTAATGGATCAAATTTTGAATATTCACTTTATATCATAATCTTTTTTATATCAGTTTCAAAAAGATCATCTTCGAGAAGGTAAATCTTCTTTTAAATGTTCAAGTTTTTTATTATAATAAATGCAATTAAGATAAGTTCTGAGCCATCTGGCTATTAAAAAATGGTGAGAAAAATGAATGTGCTAAACTTCTCACTTTCTAAAAAAGTCCAACGCCTTTTGAGATCAGAATGTATTGTGAAAGATTAATTGCATCGTTGTATTAAAAGAGCCATTTAATCAATAAAGGGAATCAATACAACATTAATGGAAAAAGTATTTCCACAGCAACGAACACTTTAAAAAACTTCAAACCAATTCATCATATCAATATGAAGGACAACAAACCTCTTAAAATTTAAAAAAAAAATTAAGGACGATTTATCTTTTTCAAATTAATATTATTGTATTTATTTTGAAATTAAATGATTTAATTATAAACTTCAAATTACAATATCACAATATTACTTCAATATTACAAATCACATCAAAGAAAAAATAAAGCACCGAAAATCCTCAAACTGAATAAAAAATATTGCAAAATCATAATTCACTTGAAACATATTCTGGAATTTGAAAGAAATACACAAATCTGGGAACATTATCCGTATTATGACAAATGCATTAAATTCTAATTTTATTTCGTTTCTATTTATTATTCTGAAAATAGTAGATAAAGAGGCGAATAAAAAGTAATTCATTTAAGAATTTAAAATAGTAACGAAGCTGACGATATTATTTTTATGCTTCTCAGACAGAAAATAGTTGATGTTTTATTCATGCAGCAAAATAGTAGACAGAAAAACTAGTAGATAATTTGTTAAAGCTGACAGATTGCTAGATTACGAGGCATTGCGAGTTTGTAATGGTAATAGTTTAATGTGACTTGTCAAGAACTCGAATAGCAACTGGCCTTCACTGAGATTAGATGAAGGCCAGCCTATTTTAGTTTTGACTCCTTGAAAGATGGTAGAAAAAGACCATTGTTATAAACCTGTTCTTTTCATTTTTACTGCAAAAATAATTTCAACGTATATTCGAATACTTCTGATAAGTAAAATGTGGAGTGTAGTCTCTCCAAAATATTCCTGCATGCTCGTTAATGAAAGTGAATTTTTGTTTTAGGAGATGTTTTCCCTCAATTAGTTGAAATAAAAATTTGCCACAGAACTGTAAAGGCAACCTCAAAATAACGTGCGAAATGTGACGTGTTCAAACCCTTCCGTTTTTGTGTTTACATATTTCTGAAAGCACAGACTGACAACATTCCACTTTTTGAAGGGATTTGGTCCAAGTTTGATGATCGCTTACAGTACAGTTATTCAATCTGTGGTATCTATGCAACTGTCTTTGCTCCGAAGTCATCGCGTTAACCTTTGTTTGGACAGCCGAACAGATCAAATTTATCTCAAAAGAATTAGTACAAAATTTGATAAAAATCTATAAATTTTGTATAAAGATCGTTCATTATATATCATTTTATCTAACTTAAAAGCGTTTTTGAAACTTAAACTTAAAAGTGTTCGTTTCATTACGGACAGACAGACATTTGTCAAAACTGAATTTTTCGAGCCCAGGGAGATTCAAAACTTGGAGATTTCTCAAAGTCCCAAATTCGAATTTTTTGACGATTACAGTACTTTAGCTATACTTCCAATAATACAAAGTTAAAAATTCATCATACCAATAAAAATTTATTTTAATGGTTAAAAATTAATTCTAAATTTACGTCTTTTCTTATGATGGAACACTTTTTTATTTGTAATATTAGAAAACAATTTTTAACTGAGCATTTGATGCAAAAAAAATGTTTTTCAGATTAAATCTGAAAGATATGGATGTACTCAAAATAGACTCAACGATCAAAATGCGACTTCCTTAAAAAATTACTGTAGTAGAAAAAAAGTGTGATAAAAATGCTCCATCATGCATCTGATATTTATCTAGAAAGGCAGAAGAAATTGCGAGTCACTTGCTTTTAATTTTTTCTTAAATTATTTATAAATTTATATAAGGTAATTTATATAAATTGTTAAATATCGTTATTCTGCACTGGCAACTCTTTCACAATTATGGACGTCTATACAGGCAGCGTGACTCAATATTTTGCCACGAACTCCCAATGTCTTGTTGAGTTCTTGCCCTTTCGATTCGCTGCACTTCGGTGGGCGAAACGAGGTCTGATATGTTGCTAGGAAGTGTCCCGTCGCTTTCGTCTCCTCAGTGTGTTACCCTCTTCACGTAAAAGGAATTTTTTGAAAATATGCATCGAATTTCTGGATTTTTTAGCATTTAAATCTGCAGTTGAAGGAAAATTTTAAGTCATTTAAAATAGGAACAAAAACTTCGAAAGGGTCCAATATTTCAAGTCCCCCTTACATTATTTCAGGATTCTAATTAACAGTAAATGTCCCAAATAGGAAATGCCAAGTAAATAGGAAAATGAAAATTAGAAAGTGAAAGCGATAAAAAATAGAAGACGCTTCTTGAATACACATATTTCAGATAAATTAGGGAATGAAGTCACATTTCTGAGTTCCAATAAGAGTTTCCCCAAAACCTCTTCATTGCGAATCGATTTGGAGTATCAGCAAGGAATATGTTAAGATGCTTCCGACAGCTGCTAGTACCATGCCTTTGTGGAAACTGAAGAAACCCCAGGCAGAGAGGCTGAACGGTGGATTGTTGTGGACGAAGAGCAAATGGAGAAAATGCTTGCTGTTGATCTGCTCTGACGTTATTAAAATTTTAATCATTTCCTTTTGGATTTCTTTCGCCCTGGCGTCAGTATCGGGCACATTTGAAGCAGTTAGCGACACCCACAGGAAAGATAATGATGCTCTCAGGAAAAAGAAAACGATAGCCGGAGTGGAATTTTTCAAAAATGGTTCTTTCTTCGCCTGATGAAATGGATCGAGTTTAATGAAGCAATAAAATATATTAGCAAAGTCATTCGCCACGATAAGAAAAATGAGAAAAGACATCGTATTTTCAAAGGATTTCATAGTTTTAAAAATAGATTCGTAAGATTTTAAATAGTGACAGACGGAAGAGTAGCAAAAATGTTCGTTCACGCCCGGGATCGGGAGTGCTTTATTTGAAATCGTGTCCAGGAGCTTGCAGAAAAAACAACAAGCGATGGTATAAAATACTGTAATAGTTGTTCGCAAGGGATATTGGGCAATAGAGATGAGCAGTTGCAAAATAGCTATAAATTTGCAGTTGCATTCTTTTGGTATGTAGAAAAGGTTTAAAGTGTAATAATCGGCAATTCTTAAACAATCGTCCTCATCGAAAGGTATAACACTGGCCAGCCAACTAACTACAGGAACGCCTACAATAGCTGTTATACCAGTAATTGCCCATAACGGATTAAATGTCCCATTTAACCGATATCCCAGGTCCTGAATATCATGTAATAAAGAAGCTATGGCGTCTTTTCGTATTAATAACGAACACCAGATCACGAATGAGACAACATCAGTGAACTTTCTGGTTATTATTTCTTTGAAGTTGAATGGATTTCGCGCTTCGCTTATTGCAGTCGCCACGGTGTGTAGAAAATAAATTATCCAAAGAAGAGACACAAATTTCAGATACAAAGAACATAGTTTTGAATTCTTTCTAATTTGTGAAATTTTATTCCTTCTTACATCTAAACCAAAAAGAAACATAATCCCATTTATAAACGAAAAGTCCTGACAGCAGTTGAATTTCTTATTGATATCCATATTAAGAATCATTTAAACCATCTCATGCATTTGTATTGTAATTTTAGAGAGAATTATTTTTTATTTTAAAAACATCGTCTTCAAAATTCTCTTTTTATTGCGGCAAACATCTTCACAGACAGGATCAGCCAAATGATGCTCACATTCTTTACTCCGAGCTTGGTACCCAATGAAGCGATCTCTCCGTTTATGCAATTCAATTTCGTTAATGAGGGTCTATTAAAGGATTCTAGAATTTTCTTATTTGAGTTTATCCATCACAGCAGATGGATGCCGATTTGTGCACGGTAACGTTCTTTTCTCTTATCTCAACAGATCCTATATTTGACCGTTCCAATCAAGATATATTTTTGTAGGCACTATGTCGCAAGTGTCCCGCAATATTTTAACCAATCGACAAACATAACTAATCGAGTCTTTTAAAGTTAAGCAAAATGTTATGTTTCGCTTTCCGTACTTCAAAATGGATACTGGATTCAAAAATTGCACGCATGCTTTTACCGCAATGGACGTACTAGCATGAATGATTCCATTGCATTGCTACATGGAACATCAGATTGCATAGAAGACATTTATTTAATCGATTGTTTTATTAAAGCATTTAATGTAAATGCCGTCATTCATATAAGACATCATTGTTCGCTATGATCGTTTTTAAGTTTCTATGTTGATTTTCATAAGCTTTGTAAAGTACTTTTAATCTTTTAGATGGAAATAAGTTGCCTCGTTGTTTGCGAAACATATTTTTTTAGAAATGACATCACGGTGATGCGTTCATTCGGGACAAAAATACATTGACAGAACTTCAGTCATAACTCAATAATGCAGTGTATCACCATGGTAACAAGGAAAGTAGAAAATATGAATAGCATTTGAGAAAAGAAATTAGATTACCTTTTTTCTAAACATCCCCTTCTTTGCATAAAAGCAATGCTTTGGTTGTCTGTTAATATCTTCTCAGATAAAGATGTTTTTTAAATAAAGAATTGAATTTCAAAACGCAACCGTAAAAGCATGGGGCACCGTAAGCAGTGTAGTTTAGATATCTATTTTTAAACATTCACTCAATTGAGCTTAATAACTTAAAAAGATTAAAATTAAATCTAATATCCATATTTCAATGTATCATGTCAGAACACCATTTCTTGAACGGCCAAGCACCACGTGCTCGTGCAAGTTAAATTATGTTTTTATTCATTTTCATTGTTTCTTGAATGAGTCCCTTTTAGTATTGTAAACGATCCAAAAAAAACGTCTCTCATTTATTGCTTTAAAAAATATCACATTTCCTATTTATTTCATTTCATATAATTACATGCTCAAGATGATATTTTGCTAGGTTTTATTTGCTGTAGTCATTTTTTAAATCAGAGCTATTGTAAATGCAATGGCAACACGTTATTGAAAGCTGATTTTTAAAAAAGATGCTCGTGCCGATAATAAAATTTTAATTCTTCGCCTACGGATTTTTTGTTGATGCCAAAAACCTCATCCCAAAAACAACATCATGTTCTGACATGATAAAAATGTGATAATTAGCAGATAAATTGTGGTTCACTGAGGGTTTCGCTTCAGATTTTAAGATAAAAGTACAATTTAGCTTTTAGCTCTATAGTATGAGAAGTACACCTCGAATGCAATCGACTTTTTTTATGAGGGACCTTTAGAAATGTAGTGGGAGATTCATTTATCGAATATTAAAAAAATATATCAAGTCCTTATTTAAGTCCTCTTAATAAACTAGTCGCCATTTCCAATCAGTTCGTTTACTCCGATAATTGACTTTTTAAACGAATATTGCCGAGCAATTACGTCACACCGATTATCTGTTTGGTGGCAGTTAATTCCATTTTAAAGCGTCTTAAATTTTCTGTGTGATGGCTGTATCTTTAACGTCCCTTTTCCTCCGTTTTAACGCCGGTCCTCTCCAAAGCATCTTTAATGACATTTTGCTGTGACATCAAATAGCAGGGGCAGCTGTGAAAACCTTTAATCAATGAAGCAGTATGAGCCGTCCTAATAGGGATTTATGTACATCTCACCGTTGCCATTCAGCAATAAATGAGCGATTTCTGTGCCGCAGTCTGCTCCTAAGTCTGCTCCTAACAAAGTCAGCTCTTGCTGATTTACGATTTTCCATCAGCTCTTCATACATTTATGTTTTTGATTTGAAATCCATATTTTCGATAGAAAAACCACTTTCTACACTTTTATTACACTATTCGAAGCGCATTTTAGAAACGTAAGTGTAAGCAAAAGATTCTTTATCATTCATAGCTGTTTTTACAATTTTAAATGTTGTTGTTGTTGTTACTTATGGCACTTGCCATGGGAAAGCCCGCCCCTGATACAGCAGCAGATTTAAGGCGAAATAAGCGTCTCTTGTTTTTGAAGTAATGCCAACTAGGGCCAAGAGTACGACTTAAGCTACACACACTTCATATTTGCTTGCACAGCCCCTTTTTGCAGGGGGGCACACTTACACATCTCA
Source organism: Argiope argentata (assembly GCA_026289955.1). Taxonomy (NCBI): domain Eukaryota; kingdom Metazoa; phylum Arthropoda; class Arachnida; order Araneae; family Araneidae; genus Argiope; species Argiope argentata. The sequence continues at coordinate 5,646,574 of JAOUZG010032936.1, read as the reverse complement.
CAGATAGCACACAGAAGAACATCCACGCCCTAACCGGGACATGAACCCGGGACCTTCAGAACACGAGGAAACAATTTTAAATGTTGTGGTGGATAAACAACCGAAAAAGCTGCTGCATATTTTACCTTTCTCTTGATATTTCTGCACCTCTCTGGAGAGAGGGGACTTGGTGGCCTGGGGGTAAGCTCTCGGGCTCGGAATCGGAGGGCTTCAAGTTCGAGACCAGATCCCTCTGAAGAACCGTTGTGTAAGCGGGTTTAATGCATCCTAAATCCGTCGGGGAAAACGTCCCTCCGCTGATGGGGAAATTAAAAGCGGGCATTTCAGCTCAGATGCCGCCCTCGTCATATGATTCTAGTTCGAAATAGCCCTTTGTTGCTTTAAGATACGAGACGTTAATATATAAAATTAAATTCAGAAGACAGAGAAAGAGAGAGTGAAACGAGAGACGACATAGATAGATCGAAACTAATCCCCGTGAAGTTGCTTGAATCGAATATACTTTTGAATAGCAGGATAGAGCACTTCTAAATTTGAGCATTATTTTTTAATATTAATAACTATCTTATTCAGTTTACAAAAATCAATTAAAAGTTTATACTTATAGGTAACTATTCGCGAGTGGTCTCAGCAAAAATTATATGAATGGCTAGGAAAAGTATCTCTAAAATTTAGGAAATACTTTAAAAAATAATTTTGGTGAGTAAAGCCAGGAGACCCTTTATAGTTCAATATAGATAGATAGATAAATAGATGATATGAATAAAGATAGCTTGAAATGAATAAAGTGAGATATGAAATGAGTAAAGGAACTTAGTTGCTCAGTAAATACATTGATAGTTATTTTTGGGAGGAAAATATTTTATTTCAAATGTAATGAAATCTTTGATTAGTTTATTTTTTCACTTTCTTGTACGCGAAGTACTGAGAAAGTACTGTAATCTTCAAAAATTCCTACTTCAAATTTTGAAGAATCTTCCTTCTAATTAATTGTTTATTTAGACCTCTTGGTGTTCGAAAATCACATTTTTGGCGTTATGTCTGTTTGCCTGTAATCAAGATAACACAAAGCTGTTTTGAGCAGGACGGAGGAAATTTAGCTTAGGTCTTAAAACAGCTTTGTGTTTTCTTGGTTACAGGCAAACCGGCATAACGCCCAAAAAAAAAAATATTGAAAGAACAATTGAAATTTGGCGTAGGTCTTTACATCAGATTTGTAGATTTCTGTCAAACTGAAGCAAATTCCATTCAGATGAAGTTTGTCTGTCTTCCTGCTCTAATATGAGCAAACATTATAACTGCAAACCGAAGAAAGCTATATAGATAAAAGATGGAGATATTTACAATTTATGGTGCGTAGGCCTAAGAAATTTTTAGCGAAATTCCACAAGGGGGACTGGCTGACGATCCGTGTTTTCAGAAACATACAAATACGATAGATTAGTACATCAAATTTGGTTCGTTATTTTTGTGACTACAAGCGTACTTCGGTGTCATATTTTCGCATCGATTGTTTGGGAAAAAACGCCTCTAAAACATAAATTCGATTTTGGAATAGTAATAACTGTATGCCTAGAATTAGTCGCCAAAAAACTCACAAACATCACATTTTTGATTCAATAAAATTGCTAATTTAGCGCAAAAGGAAAGTATTTTGTAACTATTGTGAGCTAATACCAGGTAAGGCATTGTCTTGAGTGGCAGTTTCATTTGAGAAAGGCCTGGGGAGACCACTCCCGTTGGTGGTATCTTTGTGACTGGCGGCCTTCCCTTTGATGCTTCTGAAACGAACCTCCTTTCAATGATCTGCACACTTAATTCCCGTACTTGGAATGCATAAAAAGAAACTTATGGGAATTTGTTTATAAAGCAATGATTTGAGTCAGCGTTTTCTTCGATTATTTTCCATAGCACTTCTCGGCACAATATACGAAGTGCAATAATTGATGCAGTTATTTTCCACAAGTAAGTACTTGCTCCAAGGAAGTTTTTCTTTTCAGAAATTCTATAAGTTCAGATCCACGACCAGAAAGGGACGTGCAGTAGGGAACAGATGTCTCCAGGAACACGAGGAATCGATGGATACCTCCACTACTAGCTACGTCAACTTCAATATTGTATCCAACACATGTGGCATTTGTTTATACACGTCAAATGGATACGAAATACAGCTCTTTCCCTACTTCCACTTTGGGAATTCTCAGCGAGAAGAAAATATTTACAACTATGTTATTCAATACCATTCCTCATATTTTAATTAATTTAAGCATAGAAAAGGGAGTCAAACAAATCAATCAGAGTAAGAAGACTTTTTTAAAAGTTAGATTTATTTACGCTTTGAACCAAAATTTAAGCTTTGAATAATAATTAAAATAAACATAAATGTTACGAAGAAATAACGACACAATTGCAATAGCTAAAAAAATCAATTGACTCAGTATCTTTATATATTAAAAATGAGATTATCAGCAGAATCATATTACTAACAAAAGGCAGCTAAAAAGACAATGATTGCAAATTTTATATTCTATTTTTAATTGAACAATTGATCGTCAATTTATCCTTTTTAAATCATTAAGCTGCATAATTTTTCGAAACAAAAACCTAACATAATAATATTTCAGAGGTTTTTCCGCAATTCAAGGAGTTGGTTATTAAGTTTGAACCACTCAACGGATTTGTCTGTGCGCACAGTTGCATTCACATAAAACTTGAAAATCAATAAACCAAACTTAAAATTTTGATATAAAATTGAAATAATAAGATTTCACCATCTTTCTTATTGGAAAACTAGTCACCCAAGATCACTAGTTGGTTCCCAGATAGCATTGACTTCAGATGCATCGTTTTATAATTTCATAATTCAGCCAAATTATATGATGTTAAAACCATATTATTTTAATTGTTTTAATTTATGGTGTATGAATCTTCCTAATGGAGACGTTTCCTTACTATTATATCACTATTGAAAATGTAAATGTCTGGTTTACCTGTCTATAAGTTTCTTGACAACTTTTTTTCGCTTTTTTTATTTGTCTTCTAAACTGCAGAGATATTTGAAAAAAATTCTTTCTTTAGCTTTCCTAAATAGAAGAAAAGCTAAATGAAAAAATTCATGAAAAAAATTACCAATCTATAAAACTGGTATTATTAGAAAGACAATATTTTAAATTTAGGAAAGGTATAAAATAAATTTCTATATTATAATATTTTTAGAAGTTATCACCTGAAAACTCACAAATATAACTTCACTTTTAATTAACTAAAATTTCAAAAAATTGCGATGAAGCCCTCATTTCTAAACTTCAAGATATAGATATGTCAAATTTAATAGTATCCATAGGTCAAACGGTCTGACCTCTAATATGCACACGGGCATTCAGCTCTATTATTAGCACAGATTGATCGTTCGAGATTGTATTTTGATTCTTCATTTCTGAGGGTGTAATTCCTAATGAAAGCCTACGTAAATAATATTTTATTTGCAAACAAAACATGCATAAATTTAAAACGGGAAACATTTTTTAATTAAAAAAAACACATTTAAGAAATTATTTTTTAAGGATTTTTTTTTCATCTCGACATTTTTAAGTTTTAGAAGAAGTTATTTGGATGAGCAGTAGAGAATACGTCAGAACGCTACCGACTGCAACAAGAATCAAACCTTTGGTGAAATAAAAGAATCCCCAAGCCGACAAGATGAAAGGGGGACTTTGGTGCATCACAAGAAGAAGGAACGAGTTGTTGACATCTTTTTCCTGAACCGACAACTCAAGTACCTGTTTCAGTAATTTTTCTTCTGTGTCTTTGTACTTTTTACCAGCCTCATGTACGCTTGAAGCTGCCATCGACACAGACATGAAAGAAAGGACAGAAAAAAACGATAGGAAGAGTATTCCTAACCCACTGTTTCTGAGAAATACGTAATTGCTCGTCTGTATATTCAGCCACATAAATCCAGAAAACATACCCATCAAATCTCCTGCCTGGATCAGGAATATTGGAAACGACATTGTTTCTTCAAAATGTTTTAAAACTGCAAGCACATGTTCGTACTTCAACAAATACTTTTTAACGCTCACAAATTCAGTCACGTAACTGTTATTGTTTGCAGTCTTTGATCCAGTAATGGAATGTGCATTTAAAATGTTTCGGAAAAATCGGCAAACTATTATGTAAAAAACAGCGGCAAAAGTGGATGGTGCGGATGATAAAAGACTGAAGAGGAATGCAACAAAAGCTAGGAGATTGCAATATGGTTTCTCAGGTACACCAGCAGGATTCAAGGAATAGTATGCCAGCAAATATTTGCAATCGGTTTCATCATAAAGGACAAATTTGCTCAACCAGGCTAACAGAGGGACAAGAAAAACGACGAGTCCACCTAACTTCATCATTCCAGTGTTCGCCGATACCCCGAGGCTGATGGCCAAACTGTTCATTCCCTTCAATAGCTTTGAAATGTCTCGCCTTCTGTGCATGAGCGTTAACCAAAGTGAGAATGCGAGTAAACATCCTAATAGCCGCGTTATTTTTGCCGTTACGCCCACAGATGTTGGTGCTTCACTCATTATGAATAACAAAACAGAATAAATGACATACATTACCCACAAAAGCACAATAAACTTTTGATAACATTCCGCGCATTTTGATTTCCAAAAGGGCGGTCTTCTTCCTTTTATTTCTATATACAATCCAAAGAGACAAGCGATTTTTATTAAAATACCAAACGGTTGGTTTTTATTGTAAGCAGATTTAGGCATAATCGAATTTTCTACACTGATTGTCAAACGTTTCTGTATTAAAGCCGGACTGCAGAAGTAAAATTATCATTCTTTTATATCTAAAGAGTAAGTGATCGTCAACCCTTTAATTGAAGCGATGTTGTTTTAAAAAGCGCATGAATGCAAGATATAATATCTCTTTATTGGTTCCCTTTTTTTTATTATTTCTCAATGACAAAGGGATTTCGAGTACAATGTTATTAAGCAAGGAAAAATAGTTATTGATCCATGGTGTCAATATTCATTTTCCCTCCGGACAATCATTCAATTCAGTTAGCTTTAAAAAAAACAGTGTTTTAAGAACAACAACAAAAAAAAAACCATTCATTATTTTGTGACTGTAAATTTGGTGAAGGCTGAATTTCATTTACACAAAACTTCTTTGATACTGTTATTCTTTGACATATTTTCAAAAACATGATAAATTTTATGAAAAAAATATTGAAAATATCGAAACAATGCTCTGAAAATTCAACAAATTTCATAAGCCGTGCTTTGAGATTACATAATTGACGTACGTCCCTTCCTTTTTTCTCGAATATTCTTTTTTCGTAAATTTACTTGAACGAAACTTCAACATATTTTTTTTCAAAACTTCTCCTTAATAAGATTTTGATTATTTTGTACAATAAATTTAAATAAGATTTCAAATTCCTAAAAAGTTTCAAATTCCTAAAAAAACAACTGTTTGCACCCAAAAAAGTAATTAGATGCATTCATGAGATGCCTGATTTCGTTTTATTGCTTCAAGAAGTCACTGCGAAATTTTACATCTTGGGTATTTTTGACTTTTGTAAAGTAATAAACTTCATAATAATGTAACAAATACATTGTTTAAACAGATGGTTGATATTAAAATTGATACCACAGCGAAATCAGTTCAGTAAAACCTTTTTATGTCGACCTTCATTGCACTCGAAATCTACCATTCTGAATTTTTTTTATTTGCGGAAGACAAATAATCTTTTCAAACAAATAAATGCGTCATTTTTTTAAACTTTGTAGACAATCTAAAAAAAGAAATATTATTTGAGGCTTTCCATATATGTTAACCATTTAACTGTTTTATTTTCTTTACTTTTTAATAAGATGACACCTTCTATTTTAGGGATATTTTCTTACTTTGTTTCAAAAGGAAATCCATTGAATACTTGACTTATCTATGTATTCGAAGTAATTTTCATACTAAATTATAATCATTATGAATGGTTTATTTTTAGCTTACAAATGTCAACAGTCAAAACTCAATAAATTGCACGTACGGCATACGGGCAAAACTGTTAAGCGGTTAAAGAAATATACAAAATTCTTATGATTTTAATCACACGCACGCACAAACACACGAAAAAAAACAGCACTCTTTACATTTTCAAAGAATTTAAAATTTAACTATCTTCTCAAAACTGTTTACATTTTTCTAATGTTATTATAATTTCAATTACTTTAGTAATGCATATAAATTTTGAAAAACCATACAACATAGAAGGACTTAGGGAACTGTTAATATATTATTTAAAAACCTTTTGAATGTGCATAAATTTGGACTTTGTAAAGAATAGGATGGCATACAAAATTATGTCTCTGTTTTAATTCTTTTTAAAGTTATTAACAGAATCTATAAAATAACTCATTAAAAGTATGCACTCAAAAACAAAAAAAGGAGTTCCTATAATGAATATAATCATAAGTAATGAATATAATCATAATGAATATAATCATAAGTAGCAAATATAATCATAAAGTTTTGCTTTCAATCTTTAAAGCTAAAGTACCAATAAATATTGTTCAACAGGGAAAACAGTTTCAATTTTCTATTTTTTTAAAGAAAAAAAATGGAATTTTTCCGTTAATATTCTTATAGACTTAAAAATATAATTCGCTCCAAGAATAATTATAAAAATAAAAAAGGAATTATCCGGAACAATTTTGTGAGTTTCAAATAGGTTCAATAGTTTCAAATCTGAATCTTGCGGCTATGAAATGAAGCTGTTTTTGCCCCTGAAAACAATACCAAAAACTATCAACCCTGTAGATGATGACCTTGTGCCACGTCAACAATCTCAGAACTTGGTGACAAAACGGGAGACCATGTGGCTATTTGGCGACTTTGATGTAAAAAAGATTTTTCTGGAAACTTCGAGGAATTGAACGATTCCTCAAATAAGAACCGAGAAATTCACCTGATGGGTCCCGAATCTTCTCGGCCCGCCTCCCAGGAACTATAAAAGGGCTGCATTCTCAAGCTGCAATGAATCGTTCAATTTGAAGTCTTGAAACGAGTCATCGAGAGGAAAACGGAGCAACGGCAGAATAGTGCAGCTTTGTGTGGAGCTCAAGTGATCACTGAACAGAGTTGTGTGACAACTTCAGCCATTTAGCGAGACCGTAGAGCGGAGCTCCGAGTATTCCCTCCCATGATGAATTCTATCTGTGATCAGGGCCTGATTTAGCCTGGATGGGGCCCGGGGCAAAATCTTCTTTGCCCCCCCCTCTGCTTCACTACTTTAGTAATGAAGAAGATTCATTAAAGAAGGAAACGTAAAATAATATTTATATTCGATTTGGGGGGCCCAATTATGTGAGGGCTCGGGTCAACTGCCCCCTATGTCCTTGCCTTATTCAGGCCCTGTCTGTGCTCTTCGTGCTCTGTGGTCGCTTTTTACTTGTGGGCTAATTTTTGTTGTAGTGGGCTGCTGTGTTTTCCTCTCGGCTGTACAAAATTTGCCGTCTGTGTATTCGCCGTCTTTGTATGAAATGAACGTCGTTGTTGTTTTCTACTATAAGATCGTTCACCACCGCATCGACCCTCAAACCTTAAAGGAACCCTAAAGGGAAGCAGCGGATCCATAACAAACTGGTGTCAGAAGCGGTATTTGAGAGTAGTGAAGATTTGAGTGATAGTCTGGCACACTGAAGTTTTTATCTGTCTAAGGTATTGGAGACCTATGGGTTTGAAAGTCGTTTCTTGTTGTATTAGCTGAATTTCAGCTGCGTACTTATGACTCGTTATTGCTGTAACTTCCTGTATCGCGTAGAAATTTCTCCGAATTAGTGTATCGTGCTGTGTGAGAGATTTGTTTTATCAACTTTCGATCTATACGAACCCCGAAGTGCGGCGCAGTATTTATTCCTTTTTCTTGAAACACACACGAAAAAAATCTCGATTCGCATAGAATTTTGCATTATAAGAAAAATGAAAATTTGTCTAAATAATGGAAACTTTAAAATATGCCTTGGGCTTACACTGCTTCAATATTCACCAACTAATGAAAAAATCCCTTTTTAAAAATATTTAAATTCCTTTTTTTAATTATTTTTAATTTCTATCAATAAAATTTCCTTTGATTATAGGAAATATTTATTTTATTATCCTTTCTAACCACAATATTCTATATTTTCTATCCAGTTGAAAATAAAAGTCTTTAAAAATTTATATTAGATGAATTTCTATAAATAAAAATATAATATAAAAGTTTTAATGAATAGTTAAAATTATTTTACTATGGCATTTTTCCTTTACAACCGATGCAAAAAATATTGTATCTCAAAGATGGTTTTTACATCATTTGAACATTAAAAACATTACTTTTTTATCCAGCCAGTTCAATACCATAACACAGGCTTGTGTTGAAAAAATTCAAAGGAACTGATGGCTGAACTTCAAGTATTTTTATTGCTGAAACAAACAAACAAAAAAACGAAACATTTCTAACCAGTCAAAACCCCATTTTATTAATCTCTTATTCCGATAACATTCACTCAGCCCTACGCCCCGTTCCACTTGGATCTGATATGCCAGTCCCTTTGCCCCCAACTGAATTGCCAATCATCTCTTCAGACTCGGTACACGCAGAAGTTCAAAGCTCGGGTATCGAATATAAGCCTTCTGCTGCCGAATATAAGCCTTCGGCCCTTCTCCCAAGTTGAACTTGATGACCTGACTCCAGAGATCTGGGTTTTTTGAAAGAGACTGCTGAATTGTTGGGCTCAAGATTGAAAGATTTTTTTTAATACCTTAAGAACCTCTTTATAATGTTACAGAAATCGAGAAAAGCAACTTGTTGAGAAAAAGAAGAACCTGGTATATTGTTCTGATGTTCCCAGATTGATGCGCAAATTTAATACCATTTACGATAAAGAAGAATAGGGGTAGGGTTATCGAAAGGGAGCTTTAAAGCTGTTCTGCATGCATCTGTACTCGTTACTGACACTCGGCGTATTTAAAAGGACGCTATGAAAATCTGGTTCTTCTCCTCAACAAAATATGCCGCCTGCGATTGGATCCTTTGCTGTCATTTGAAAGTTTTCTCCATGTTTCTTGGATAGCAAGGCGAATATACAAAGATCCCCAGGTTTTTTCGCGACTGGGGTAGTTATGATAAGACTCAGCATTAGAATTTTTTCTTTAAAAAAAGGATGGCTCAAAAGACAAAATCTTGAACTAGACACCAAAAAACCTTGTTAAGTTGCATAGTTGAACAAAAAAAAGTATTTTTGATTCCGTTACATGTAAACTCAAGCGCGATGAAGAAGTTGTCCAGGTTGTTCCAAAACATGGCGATTATTATAAATACCTCTGTAAATATTTCCTAATTTATCCAAAGCCAAATTGAAATTGGGAATCTTTCTTGGTCCAGATAACATCAGGCTCATGGTGAATAAAGAATTTGAGGCTAGCATGATAGCAAAGGAAATAGAAGCTTGCGCTGCCTTCAAAGATAACAGTAAGTTTCTGGGTAACTACAAGAATACTGACCCTAAACCAACTTTTATGAAAATACTGGAAAAATTTAAAGCATTAAGTTTCTCTATGAGTGTCAAAATACATTTCCTTCATACACATTTGGGCTTTCATCCCGACAATAATAAGGATCGTCGACTACTGTTGAATGTTAACGCGACATATCCTGAGATACAACATAAAAGGAAAATATAATAAAGTTTCAAAAGAAAAAAAGTACTATTGAAGTAGAAACTTTTTCTGTTTTGTCTTATGTTTTTCTCAATTTAAAATTAGTTTCCAACTTTCAAGACCACACATATAATATTTACTACGCTTGGTCAATAGTCTATTTTATGAAATTGAATTATTTATGAATTAACCACTGAATTAAAATTGTTAATTAATGATTTTTTTCTAGAAACTGCACCATGATGATTGATGTAAAAAGTTTAAACTCAAGGGAATTTATTATTTTTCTCTCGACCAGAAGCTTCTCGTCCGATCTGGCAATAGTAGTTTTCATCCATTTGAATCGTTAAAAAATGAACTGATTGCTCAAAAATCGATTTGTCTTAATGAGAATCAATTTTACACAGATTTTAATAGATAAAAAACCCTGTTACCAGATAGAACATGCAAAATCGTTTGAGAGAATTCCTTTTCAAATAGTATTTCATAAAAAATATTGATATCGATTTTGCAAAAAATCCTGACGTGATGTGGAAAGATGGAGGTCATTTTCGAAATCAGCAAATCAGATAACATAAAATTAAGGAAAACTTTTCCTTCATCATTTTAAAAAAAAAATATTTTAATCTTTTTTTACAATAATACATTTTATTGTTGGTATGAATTTGAAATGAATTTCAGGGCTGCTTTAAGCCATGAAAATCATTTGAAATTTTTTCATAATTTGAAATTTTTTTCATGGCTTTTATGAAGATACATTTTTTTCTTCCATGTGGTTTTAAAACATGACTTGCTTTTAATAAACCTTTAGCATTTTGTTATCCTTACAATTAATGCTCGATTTTAGAATTAAGCAAGTTAAAGAAAGAAAAATAATTACAGTGTCCGCATTTTAGCGTCACATTAGTTTTAATTCAATATTTTTCATCTGATGTCTAGTTGCAGTATCAGTAATGAATAAGTCAAGATGCTTCCGACAGCCGCCATGATCATTCCTCTGTTGAAACGGAAGAAATTCCATGCTGATAGAGTGAATGGAGAACTATTGTGATTGACGAGCAGAAGAAGCAGTTCCTTTTCGTGCACTTCACGCGAAATAATGGCCAGTTTCAGCATTTCTTCTTGGACATCTTTTACAACCTTGCACGCCTCGTGCACTCTTGTAGCACCCAAAGAGACGCACAAGAAAGACGCCACTGCTCTGAAAGCTACGATATATAGCGAGAAAGTGTAATTCTTTAAAAACCATCTTTCCCCTGACTGATGAAAAGGGTCCAATTTAACGAGGCTGTAAAACATAGCCATGCAGTCACTGCTTTGAGTCAGGAAGATTGGTAAAGAGAAGGTGCTCTCGAATGATTTCAAGGTTTTGACTAATGATTCGTAAGTAACTAAATGATGTCTGATGGCACTGCACCGCTTTTTTCCTAAATTTCTGGACGTTACTATCGATAATTTGTGAAGAAGTTTGCTCAGTTGGAAACACAATATTATGTAGAAAACAGCGAAGGAGGTGCTCAAAGTATACACTCCAAGATAATAAAATAGCATGGCTATGCACAACACGCCACAATTATAGCTTTCCGGTACATAAGAATAATTAAAACTGAAATAAGTCATCATTTTTTGGCAATTATTTTCAACAAAAGGTATGCTCACGCTCAACCATATCGTTAACGGGACTCCGGCAGTTACAGCCACCCCAATTTTGGACCATACAGTTTCGAAAACAACATTCAGATTGTTTCCTAAATGCTGAATGTCCGTCAGACAATTGCGAATCTCTTGGTGCCTACTTCCGAGAGTGCACCACAGTGCGAACGCAATGACAATAGGGATCTTTCTGGACAATACCTCCTTGAAGTCTGTTTTTGGTGATCGGATTTCATACGAAAACAGTATTGCGACAGAATGTAAAAGGAAAATAATCCACACAATTGACATTAGTTTCTGATACATTAAGCATAGTTTTGCAGTCTTGTTGTTTGTTCTTGATTTTTTTCCTATATCAACACCAAAAATAAACATTACATTCATCAAAGATGAAAGAGGATTGCAATATTTATCATAGGTGTTATTTTTCATTTTTTCCATTAATAAATTTCTGTGGGGCTTGGACAAAGAAACCGTACCATTAGGCAAACCTTTTAGGTTGTATTCTAAGTTGTACCCAATATCAATAAAATGTCAGAATTTTTTAGTTACATCCATATATTGTTAAAACATTTTCGTAAGCAGAATCTAATCAGGAAAGAAATCGCTCGTGAATCTGTTTGCGGTCGCTTAAAGAAACTTCTTTTGTTTTCTTCTTACACTCGAAGCAAAATATGAAGGAGACTGTCTGCCAAAAGTTTTTCCGCAATAGCATTGTAAAATATTTTAATTGGATCAATGGGGTTACCTTGGCAACAAACGCACCATTAAGACTCCTTTCCTTCTGCTTGTTTGAAACCTCTTCTTAGATAAACACTTGGCAAACGTGGCCCGCTCCAGTAATTTAATTATATTAATAAGCCGAAACGGAATGTTTTTATTTTGTAAACAAAAGCTATTTTTTTTAAAAAGGCAGATGGTAAACTTTTATCTAATTTATAGAAGATCTTTCAATTTCTAGATGTCTCTTTACATGGCGATATTTTCCGATAAGCAATGAAAAAAAATCAGCAAGCTTCATGATGCAAGGAAGCTCATCTCTCCAACAACTTGCTTTCAACCAACAGGCCTTAAAAACTGGCATTGAAAGCGGCGTAAGGTGAGCTTAAGCCAATAAATGCAGAAGGAAGCCGTATTTATTTGATATAATGTACTTTTCCAGTTTCTTATTCTTCGATAAGAGTAAATATCATTATATCAAATAAATAGATATAAAGAAAGAAAATATGTTAACATCGATTAGCTTATTTGAAACAATGGCGGCATTTTAAAAGTGGTTTGGGCATTTTTATTCCTAAAAGAGAAGAAAGTTATTACATTCTTTTTTTTTGACATGTGACAAAAATGTGCGCTAATAAAATCCTTTTAAAAGATACAATTAGGGTTAAACAAACCAAAAACGAAGTTAAATATAAAAGTTAAATATAAAAATGAAAGTTTTTAATCTAACTTTAAACATTTCCTTATAAATATTGCTCTATCAAAGATTATTATTCAATACAGAAGACTGTTTCTATTTTCTAGAAATCAGTACCGAACAAATAATAAAAGTGATGGTTTTAAATGACCTTTCGGTTATTTTATCTTTATTGTACTAATTACACATATCATTTATTATAAAACTAGTAAGATAGTTGAAAACATAAATAATCCCATAAAATTTCTGAATTAAAAATAGAAATGTCTGAATTTTGCTTTTATGGAATAATGACTTTTTGGGGGGTTTCGATATCGACACCAAAAATAAAACACGTTCTTCCTAAACGATGACAAGTCTTTAGCTCTAAAAGATTTTAAATGTTAATGGTGGGTTTATGTGTAGTTGTAAAAAGTCCAATTTCATTGTCAAAACAAATAATTGGAAGCTGTCAATTTCCTTTATTTTTGTAATCCTTTTTATGTATTCTGACTACTATTTCTACATTACACATGGGGATTCCATTTTTATGGTGCAAACTCGGTGAGGAAATAGAAAACAAGGATAGAAATAATATTGTGCTCAGGAAACCAGATCGCAACCCTTTTCTTCAGTTTTTTTTGTTGTTGTTTGTTTTATTTAGTTATATTAACTTTGAAGCAATTCTGGGCTATTTTGGGTTGAACTTTTAAACGTAATTTTAAACCGCAGTCAGCTGTCGAGGGCATTACATGAGCAAGCACAAATTTCTACAACACACCAGTGGGCCTTTTCTTTGGACTTTCACTTTATATGCGACAAAATGTTAAATTTCTAACTTCTCCAAGAATGAACATATTTTATTAAAATGTCCCAGAACGCTAAATATATCTAAACAATCATCTATTGTAATAGGGATGTAAGAGACGTGTGAACGCAACTTTAATTAGTTATATTAAAACAACATTAGAGCTATTTCGGGACAGACGTGGTAATTATGAACCGAAGTCAGATTTGGTTTAGTTGCCGCCGATAGTTTTCCAACGTCATCTTCAAAGGCTGTGTCTTGCTTTTTATTTCTTATTTGCGACATACATTCCTGTACAATAAATGAATTTTTTTTCGAATAAATGTAGCATTATTGGACATTTCATTAATGCAGAAGTTAGAAAATAAACATCTCATTTCAGAAGAATTGAAACTCTCATTTCAGAAGAATTCAAGTCTAAAGAAGGATGCGATTTGAATTTCGTACATGAATATTATTTACATCCTTGTTCTCTACCTTCCTTCCTAAGTCAGTACTATCCATTTGCATTGACGATATTTTCTTATCCAGAATAAATCAGTTAAACTTTATACCAACAAATTCGTTTGGTTTTCAGAGCTATTTACAGGAAGAGTCTTTGACTTAATCGGGTCTTAAATTCGTCATCTCTCCATAATGATGTTGAGAATGTTGTCACAAAGATCCAAAGAATAACAGGTCACAAAGTAAAACTATATCAAGTATATTTACTCTAAATAACTCGTAACGTGCAGGCCGAGAACTCGACCCAGTGCTTGTGGAACTCAGAATTTACACCTGTACAGAATAACCTAAAATTATAAAAAAGATTACAGAAAGCTTTTGACCATTAACAAATGGAATAACAAGAAATTCAAATTAAATTTCAACTTTTAAATTAATGCGGCTTGATTGGAATTTGAATCCTTGATCTTGTGCTTTGAAAGCGCGTACTTTACCCCTGGCCCACTTTGACTGCGTCCTTTTGCGACAATATACAATGAGATCACCATCACTTACAGTCGTACGCGCTGCTGTTTCCCCAGATTTTTGGAGCAATGAGATGTCGTGAAAATTGAAATCCCAAAGAACAGTGTTGGAAATTAGAATGAAATTGTCGCCGTGTGGATAAAATTCGCTGTGCGAGAGTTCGGTTTGAGAGCGAGTTAATGAGCCTTTGTGATGTGTTTGGAGAGTGCAATAAAGCTATTAATGTTTCTTAAATTAAAAATTGGATAGATGATAAAGAAAAAGTTAATTAAAAATAACGGGAAAGCTTAAAATGCTACACAATTTGGATTCAAAAAGATTATATTTCTATTTATACGTTAGTGTTTTTTAGTGCAGTGAGCCACAACAAATCCTGTCGATACTGCTACGTTCAGTGGTGGCGGGGTGGTCGGCTGTACAGAAGAAAAAGTGTTTTGTTGTCTTTTGATATACAGGGTGTTTCAGTGAACCGTTTCAGAACTTCTAAGAGGGGTAGGGTACATCCTGACGAACCAAAATCATATACCCATGGGCGGTCAGAAATGCTTTCCTTGCGCGGTAGACGACGTTGTGGGAAAAGTCCGAGCTTTCGTGCAGGGAATCTTCATTTCGCACAAGAACGCCAAGTTAGTAGGATGGATGACTACACGATCACAATTAGCGTACAGGGCTGCAAATTGTAGTGGATCAGCCGCACAGCATTTGTACGCGGAACGATGTCCGACGAGGCATATTCCCAGTCATAATTTCTTTGTAAGACTGCATCAGAGGTTAGCTGAGATAAGCTTATTAGAAAGAGCTCACAAGGACAGGGGAAAAACAAGACGGACTGCACACGCCGAACAGAATGTGCTGCATAATGTACAGGGGAATCCAAGTACGAGTACACGAAGTGTATCAAACGTAGTCGGGGTTTCCCATTGCTGCTTCTGAAGGATTCTCCGAGTAGAAGACATGCGTCCGATTCACGTGCAGCGTGTCCAGATACAGAAACCGGAGGATTATGTACCTCGTATTGCTTTCTCACAGTGGTACCTGGGAAAATGTGCTCCAAATCCCCTTTTCCTGCTGAAGTGTTATTTTTCGATGAGGCATCATTAACAAGGGAAGGAATTTTCGACATGCATAACGACCACATCTGGGCGGTCGAGAACCCGCATGCAATATGACATCGTGCAGCAAAGAATCGATTTTCCGTCATTGTATGGGCCGGTATTGTGGGAGATCATCTCATCGGACCTTACCTGTTACCGGATCATCTAACCTGACCTACATACTTGCTCTTTCTGCAGCAAGTATTGCCACAACTTTTGAGAGATGAACAGATTTCTGCATCGACGCGACAGACAATGTGGTTTCAACAAGATGGAGTCCTTGCTCATTATAGCGGAGATGTTCGTAACTACCTGGATGTCACATTTGGTCAACGGTGGATCGGACGTGGGGGTGCCGTGCGTCGGCCTGCTCGGTCACCCGACTTGTCTTGATTTTTATTTCCGGGGTCATATGAAATCGCTAGTTGATGACACCCCTGTTGACGCTGCTGAGGAACTCGTTGCAAGAATTACTGTAGCTGCCGGAGAGATTCGAGATATACATGGAATATTCCAGAATGTTCAGATGCCCATGCGTCGGAGATGTGAGGCGTGTATTTTAGCCCGTAGAAGGAACTTCGAATACTTACTTTATTCCATGTACATTTTGCTTCTTTTCATGTATTATTAAATCGATTTCTCATTTATGGTCTCTTTTCTTTATGGCGCTTCTGTGTACAACACCGCTTCAGGAAAGCATTTCGGACCCCACATTGCTATATGATTTCGAGTTGTCAGGATGTACCTTACTCCTCTTAGAAGTTCTGAAACGGTTCACTGAAACACCCTGTAGAACTTATCTTTATATATCGATAGTATTTAAAGGATAACAATACTTTATATCACTTCAACGTCAATTTATGGTTATTGTCCTTATAAGAACTAAATTATGTAAAGCTGAATTTTCAGGATTTATTTCAATATCAGACTATAAATAGAAATTTTATCATTGGTAGCAATCATTCAAAAACTTTAAATAAACTATGTTAGATCAAGGGTAGGATTCCAAGCAATAAGTCTGAGATGCCCTAAATTTATCAGCACTGCATGCAAGATGTAGAAACCTGAAAGAATGATCTCTGACGAGAATTCTTAAATCAAAATCTTATGAAAATAATATACATATTTATAGGTACAATAAGTGTATGCTGTAAATTGTAAAATGTCTTCAAAGTCACTTTAAACATTAAAAAACTGAAATTACAGATTTGCTAAATTGCTTCGTTTTTATTCAGTCGTTTTTAAAGTGAGTGGCCCCATTGAGCGTGTGTATTTCAAGAATAATTTTATGAAAGAAATGGTATTGGATAATTCCCTAAAAATTGATATTACCTAGATAATTTCTTGGTTTTTGATAACTTGCATCGACAAAAGAAACTGTATTTTAATAACTTGTATCAAAGTTCTCTGGTACTTTTGCCGTCACCAATAAAGTTATGTTATAGAGAACAGTCAAGAAACCGCATAGTCTCTTGCATGCAACCCAAAGAGAAGGAGATGGAATTATGAAGAATAATCACACACATTCTTTTTCTTTTATGATGATTCTCTCGGGCTTTTTCATTTATTTGTTTTTCCAGTAAAATTTTGAAAATGAACCTCTGTGTAGTTCTAAGTTTTGCAATTTTCTTCGGAGTTCAGAATTGCATCCTGTTCTTTGCTTAAACGATGCCATCTGAATTGAGAAATGATACTTCCGGGGTGTGAGTTTCGTTTGAAATTGCATTTTCTTGCAGAAATGAAAGTACACTTACTTTCTTCTTAAGTATCAATTTTCTTTTCTAAATTCCAGATTGTTTTGATTATTTGTAGAATGTCATTTCCTCCCTCTAAAATTCATTAATTCATGGTTCCGATTTCAGCGTTAGTCTTTTCTGAAGTCAATTTGAATAACTAGTAAGGAGTACGTCAAGACATTCCCCATGGCTGAAAGAACAGTGCCCCTGGTGAAAAGGAAGAAACCTCCCGCGCTAAGGACAAAAGGAGGTCTTCGCTCTGTCATGTACAGACGAAACAAAATTTGCCCTTTGAAATCCTTTCTTTGATGTGTTGTAAGAACGTACTTGAGTAGTTTTCCTTGAAAAGTTTTGTAATCCTTCATCATTTCATGGAGGCTGGAGGCAGCTAACGCAACACTTAAAAAGGACAAGAGTCCTCTGGCAAATGAGAAATATACAGCCGGCACATATTTTCTCAGCCAACCATTTAATTCCTTTTGTCTATTGTTGCTGAAGTCCAAATAAATGAATCCGGTAAACATGCCAAACAAATCAGCAATCTGTATCAGAAGAATTGGAAAGGAAAATACCCTCTCTAAATACTCCAAAACTTTCAGGGTGCTATCATAAATTATCAAATGGTCCTTCAAGTTTATAGCAGTAGAGTTAGGATTAACATCCTTTATTTTTTCGGATAAGAAATATAAATAATTGCTCAGATATTTTCTCAGACATAAACATATTGTAATGTAAAGTAATGCAAGAGTGTTTCGCAAAGTGTTAAGTAAAAAATTAATGAAAAGTAACAAAAGGAACAAAACCGCGCAGTTTTCATCCTTAGAGGCTGTAATGAAACCTAAAGAATAATAATCGAGAAACAATTGGCAATCGAATTCCTGAAACGGGAGAATCACGCTCAGTGTCGCCAGAAAAGGAATGAATAGGATGACGATGCTGAAAATATTCATAACTACGGAGATCGGAGACATCGTCGCATTCGCGGTCAAATTGTGAACCTCTCTGAGTAGCTTGGATATCTCTCTTCTCTTCACTTTAAGTACGAGCCACACTACAAAGGCAACTGCGTCAGTCAATCGTCTGGAAATCTTCCCGGTGAATGTCTCGCCAGAAGTTATGTCTGATTTTATAAATATCAGAAGAGAATATAGGATGAACAGAATCCACATCAACTCGACGCATTTCTGATAAAAATAACTGATCTTAGAAATTCGTATCCTGGTTCTTCTTGTTCCATTTTCAAAATGAAATCCAAAGACAAACGCTACTTTTCGCATCATCCAATAAGGATCATTTGTGAAACCAAACGCAACACATTTGGGCTTTCGCATAAGCAACGCATCATTTACCACGCGTCGGGTAAATAAGTTTTGTGTCGCCATTCCTAATGGAAGCACGTCATCATAGATCACAAACCAGCTTGCGTGGTCATCACCTACTTAGTTGCCTGAAAATATTTTTAAAAAGGGAAAAAGAGCGAAAGAGAAACTTAGTTTTGTTAGTCGTTTTTCTTTGGAGATGTATTTATGAGTCAGACATTGATGGGTGATTATATTTCTTGTCGCTTGTATGAGGTATTTGACTATTGAAGCAATGGGAGTTCTTTTTGAAATTGTTGAGTTGAAACTCTTCTTCAGATTTCGTAACAAATTATCGAATAAATGTTGCATTGAATTTGAAGCTATTTAATTTTAAGTTACACATCTTCTATGTCACTATTCGAACCAACATCATAGATTTTATTAACTAATTACCTTCAGTAAGGCCACAACATTTGATATTACTGCTTCTCTAAAACTGATATACTGCTTCTCTAAAGTTCTAATTTCTTCTTCTGAAAGGATGAGTTCAGTTTCAAATAATAATATTTAAAAACATTTTCCGTACTATTGGTCTCTTTATCTTGTGAATCAACAACTATCGACTCTGAGACTATCGACTAATCAGATTTAACGAGTCAATAAGTATTCTTACGTCAAAGGAACACTTTTTGCCTTTGGTTTTTCTCCGAAATTGGAAGCATTGATTTTTCGGCAATCAATAAATATTATCTTTTCTAGAGGAAACAAAACAGAAAATGTTGTTTTCGAACTAAGAAACTACAAATCCATTATTATCTTTATAGAATTGTTGTTGGAATTAAGTTTTTTAAATCTAAATCAATAAATGTTTATATTTCTGTGTATTTCTCATGGTAATTCTAACTATATATTTTAATTTTACATTGAAGAGGATTTAAATGATGTAAATATTAATATTTATGTTTCAACCATTAAATATCTTACAAAAAAAGATGAAATCTAAGTGTTATATAGTTGTTTGGTCTACTTAAATTATATATAATGTTCTGTTCTTGGCGTTTCAACTTAAAAAAATTAAATCTATATTTATCTTATAATATAATAGTGTGTGTGTTAAACAGTAACACTGAAATTTTTATAACTCGTTAAACTTTAGTTTCTAAAGAGGAAACGTTACTTTTCATTTAAAATCCTAATATTTCTAGGATATTTCCCTAAATATAACGCCAAACATCGAAGGTGTGCTTATAAAAATAAAACTCTTCATTCATCAGAACATTTATAAATTAGAATCACATAAAACCTTATCATTTTTCTAATTTAAATATATACGCATAACATACGCATGTCTGGTTATTCTAGTTATAAATGTATGTCAGGCTATGAAATTAGCTGTTAAGGCCCTATTTAAGTTGAAATCCTGTTTATTTTAAATTATTTAGAATTAATAAATTAGCATTGCAGATATTTTAAGAGCTGGATATTTTATTGCCTTTATTTCTCTATGATTCATATTTATTTTATTTCATGCAGGTACGTACTAAAAATCACCTTTTTGAAGGTTTAGCTTGCATTGAGAAACAATTTTTAGTTTGATCCTATTAAAACTTGATGGCAACACGAGAATAAAAGCTTATTTTTCTCACGCGCGTGTAGCGTGCTCGGGCAGGTTAAATTATAAAATTTATTGTTGAAAAATATAAATAAAATATTGCATTAAGAATTTATAAGGTAAAAAATGGATGTAATTAAAAAAACAACTTTCATAATTTTTATGATGAAAAAAAATCCTTTTTTTCTGCGAATAAGAAAACGCCAAAATTAAAAAATAGAGCTAAAATTAAGGGAAATTTAATGGCAGCCATATGAAAGCCACCATCCATTCAATTGTCTGAGTATAACACGAAATCGCAGAGGAGTCCGATAAATCACATACGGGCATTCAAAAAAAATTAAACAAGGATATACCAACTCGATTTTAGGGATGCGTATCAATTTAAGGGCTGTCATTTCACTCGGTTTATTAGCATCTGCCATTCATTTCTGAAACGCAATGAAATTGATTTCTTTGATTGTAAGCGAAAATCGAATGGTTTGCAGCGTTAATCGAAAATGATGTGTGAATAAAAAATAAATCAAGACAAGCAATGCGAAGCCTGAGATTTAACAAAAAAGAAAATGCTGATAGTTTAGTATGAGTTGATGGGGGTCAAAAACAGAAACAAAAGTTATATCGTAAGGAACCTGTATTTTAATAAATCAATTTGAATCCATCTGCAATATAAGCAGCGAAAAAGTCGAAATGCTTCCTATGGCGGGCAGTATCAGAGCCTTCGTAAAGTTGAAGAAACCCCAGGCGGTTAGGGTGAACGTCGGGCTTCTGTGAGTCACAAATAAGAACAGAAATTCCTCTCTGTCTTCTTTTCGTGCTGAAGCAAGCACGTGTTGCACCATTTTCTCTTGGAGTCTCCTGGCAGCTGTTGTGGCGTCGTGGACGCTGGACGCCGCCAAAGTGATGCATAGAAAAGACGCCAATGAAATCACGAAATTATATGCGATGTAATTAGAGAAGTGTCGCGCCCACGGCCACGGTGATTTTCCAAATGGGTCTAAAGCCATGAAACTGTAAAATATGTATACACAGTTGTTGCATACTGTCAAAAGTATCGGAAAGGACAGACTCGCTTCTAATGAACTTAGAACATTGAAAATTTGCTCGTAACCTATTAAATAACAGTGGAAAAGTTTGCAATCGATGAGTGGCGCTCTCTCTCCTTCATTTAAGAGTTTTGTAAGAATGTTACGAGCAAAACAGCAGAGAAGCACATAAATCACTGCAATGGCTGTAATCGTAGAAATAAGAGGAAACTGGGTAAAGATCATTACAACGTTCATTACTTTGCAATTTTGACCTTCTGGTACTTGGATGACGTTAAGGCCGTAGTAAACCAATAAATCTCTACAAAAAGATTCATTCAGTTTGATAGTTAATATCCAAGCCAACAGAGGAACAATACTAATGACCGTAGCTCCAATATATACCCAAACTCGGTTCAAGTCGGTATTTAAAGCACTTCCCAAATTTTGAATGCTGCGCAATAAGGCAGAGATGTGCTTGCGTTTAACTACCAGCACGCACCAGCCGAGGAAAGCGCTGATTTCGGTAAATTTCAAGGACAATTTGCAACTGATGCTTTGATTTCCATTCGGTAGATTTGGTATTACAGATGTACCAATAGAATCTAATATAAAAATTATCCATATCAACGCTATAAATTTTTGATACATGCTACAGAGACTTAATGATTTGAATTTTGTTTTTCTTGACTTATTTCGGACATCTATTCCAAATATAAGCATAACAAAAATTATGGCTGAAAACAGTTCCGGTGAGCTAGGCGCTGCTTTATGCATGGTGACGAATTTATGATTGGAAATGTATTTCAGCTTCTCAAATTTTATGGTTATCATTAAACTTCAAGCTGATTTGACATTTGTCCTCTGCTTCAGAGGATGAAGACTAAATTCTAAAGAATATCTTATCTCCTTAAATGTGCATAAGATTTCAAAATTTTAATTTAACCAAAGAATTTCAGCTAAATCGCATTCATTGATCCATAAAAGAATCGATGCACGAATAACATTTTTTAGAAAATAAAGAATATAAGGAAAATATTAAGCTCGCGATACATTAAATCCACATTCATTATTGGGATATCGGTTTTCAATCTTTTCGAATGCTTGATCGATTTTGTTTGACATTGTTTGAAATTTGAAAGCTTTTCAAGAAAGAATGAGTTTTTTTCAAATAATATACTATTCACAAGCATTCTTTTTATTATTATTTTTTCATTCTTTTGTAAACGCGGTTCATTGTTATGCAGATTCGTCATTTATTATAGCAGTTATTATTATTTTTTCTTTTTGAAATTATGTATATCTATTGCAAAATATGAATATCTATTGCAAGTGCAATATTGCATTATCAAGGAATCGGTTTTCTTTTGAAATCACCGGTAGAAAGTTTTGAGATAAAATAACATTTAAAACCAATTTTATAAATTGTTTGGAATTCAGACATCTTTTAATAGATTTAATCATCCATTCTAAACAGTTAGCTAAGTGTAGAACAAGGTTTTAACATTTCTCATTTTTATGTCAATTTTCATACAAATGTCTTTCAATGGCATTTTGAAGATCAATGGTTTGGTCGAAATGGGCAATATATGCGACTGTAATACATATTAATGCACATAATTTAGTTAAATATTATTAGAAATGCCCTTTTATATGGGTACAAACCAGTAAATTTGATCCCCGGCACGAACAGTGCCATTGTAAGAAAGACTTGTTTTAAGATCAGCACTGTTACTTGTTGAGCGGGCACCTCGTTACTGATGTCAGGACTTGGCAACCATTTGGCTATTTGGCGACAGAATGGGTAATACTTGAAAGTTCAAGAATTTTCCCGATCCGTCCAATAAAAACCGAATTGGGCCCTGATTGGCCTAGAAGGCTCTAGGCCCAATCAGTCTTTAGGTAGCTATAAAAGGCTGACAGACTCAAGCTGAAGGTGATCACATTTTTCCATCGTCATTTTTTTCGTCATTCTTTTATTCGCGTCCCAGCCACGGAGAGGACGGACGTAGCGAGAGGCTTACCATAGTCAAACAATCTGTGATGAGTTTTAAGGATGAACCCTCCAGAATTATGACAAAATGGTCTGACTGTTTTGTCACCACGGAGGCAGAGGGTTATTACAATAGGGATGAAGACTTTCGTAGCGAGAGCAGATGTTCAAACTGTTCGTACAATAGCAATATCTCCCGAAACTCCTGGATGACATCTGAACATTAAAATCTGCCAAATGACAAAAACATTTAAATTGAGGAACAAACAGAAACAGTAAAAAGATCGACTGATTCTGATGGTTTCTGAACTGCTTCACCTAAAAAGACTGCAAAACAGCAAAAAAAAAACAGAGGCTAATGACAAAGTTATCACTACCGACAATAGATAATCTGCACTTCAACAAAACCAACCCGAAGAGAAATCTGAAAATAGATCCATCCCCTCTATCAACTTAAAACTATCCGGCAACTATAACATCATCCTGCAGCAAGTACATAAAGAATTTCCTGGACATTAAACAAATTCACCAACAACATGATTTCCAAAACAGAAAGAGAGAAGAAATTAAATGCCCAGAGGCTGCAGGGGAAGAATACGTCCTCTCCGAGAGTGCTGATAGCAGACCCTTGAAAGTAATTATCAAGGGTCCACCTGGTATTTCGGACAGAAATGAAATTATAAGTGAGCTTCATGAAAAGAACTACTCCGTCATCAAAATATTCCAGCTAAAATATTCTTGTAGATTTACAGAAAAACACCAATTCAAAAAAATATCTATAATGAATCAATTTTTCTCTACATTAAAATTAAAGTTGAAACCTACAGAAAGAAACCAGACGCAATGATGTGCTATAACTTCTCTGGGTTTTTCCACTCGGCCAGAAATTGCAGAATGTCGCCTGAATGTATTAAGTGTGGAAGCAAACACCAGACTAGAGAATGCTCTATCAAGGAAAAAATCCAAGACCCCGTATGTATAAACTGGAAAGAGACTGGACACCTGGCAGCCGGAAAAGGGAGCAAAAAATACCCAAAACCCAACAGAGCTGTTGGGTACCCAACAGAGCTGGTCGCCTTACATATGCTGAAGTAATTAGGACCCTTGAAAATAGAATATCTCTTCCCCCATCAGAAGTCAAGAAACTCAGCAGCACTGAGCTCCATCCACCCCGGCCAGAAATCAGACATGTGCCAACTTCAGAGATCCCCATAAATAATGAGATCAAAGACATAAGAGAAATTAAATCATTACTACAGGAATTCCCAGGACTAATCAAGGCTGCCAGATTAGCTTTTGCTAATCTGGCAGACCCTGAAGAAAAGAGTCATTCTTAACTCTCTCATAGCCTAAATATCTTACACTTTCTACTCCTTCACCTTGTACCCTACAATCTGATTGGCCAACATAGAGCAATAGAATATTCAGCATCCGAATCCATCGACCCAACTAATCTACAACAAGTTCCCTTCCTCTGCCAAATTCTGACGTTTCCTCCCCTCCACCTACTCTGGCCCTTTCTGATTGATCACCTCCACCCCTACTCCTTCGGTAGCTCAACAATAACAGTTTTGCCTCACTAAAGCTTCTGCCACGGTATTATATTGACTGCAACGTGCTAACTTAATTACTATTACCGAGGATAAGATCCTGCCGGGGTTAGGAGCCCCATCATTCCAACAACTACCTGATG
The DNA here is from genome assembly GCA_026289955.1 of Argiope argentata. Lineage (NCBI taxonomy): Eukaryota > Metazoa > Arthropoda > Arachnida > Araneae > Araneidae > Argiope > Argiope argentata. The sequence continues at coordinate 5,621,598 of JAOUZG010032936.1, read as the reverse complement.
ATGATGATTTGAATGGTGTTCGTAGATTGAATTAATCTGGAGAAGACAATTAACAAGTTTTCTAGAGGATAGCGTAGCAATGGCGAAGTTCCAGTGTTGTGTTTAATTCAAGCGAATGTTGAACTGCTGTGTGCCGAGTCGTGTTGCCTACTGTGGAAGCAGCGGCGTATAGTGTGTGTAGTAGCCAGAGCTTGATGGTGAATCGGCAGCAAAAGCTGGGAGAGAGTGATAAGTTCAGCCTCCTGGAAAGACTGTAGAGAGAAACTTCAAGGAATCCCTCTCTTGTTGTATTATGTCTGTGCTTTGAGAGCTGTGTTGGATTACTGCTTGTGGACTACTGTTTACTGTTGTGTGCCGTCCTGTGTTCGTCTCGGCTGTACAGTGTATTCATCGTCTTTGTCTTCGTGTGTAAATAAACGCCGTTGTTTTTCTACTGATGACTGCTGATTGTGTGTCTTCGCATCGTACAGCCATGCACCGGAGTGAATTTGATTATTTCGTAACAATATGCCTTCTAAGAAGTAGTTTCATATCAATTTAGTTATTGACACTTTTTACAACTTTTATTAATTTATATCAAAATTATATAGGATGCGAAAACTTCTATTAAATTTGAACTAAAAGGACATAACCAAGTGTTGAAAGATAAATGTTTTTAGAGAAGACATAAGAGTACGTGTTAGAGAGTACGTAAGAAAATTCCAAGTTTTTTTTTTCTTTTAAACATTACTGAACAATGAGTATACATATGAGTACTGTTTTTGTATTAATTCTTCAAAATAGTGTTCACCATCGGGCATGAAAGCACTGATTTTTTTAAAATTAAAAATTGAATTTTAAGGACTTTTTGATATTTTCAATCATGCATTACTGATTTTTCATAACTGAGTACAATTCATTTTTTCTATGGGCAAAAGGCGTTCACCAACGATGCTATTAATACAGAGTTTATACTTCTGTTCAGATACACTTTTTTTTATTTGTGCCTCAATGAGTCGCTCGCGAATATTAATTCTTTATTTGCTCGTAAATTATGTTTGTTGCAGTGCGGGCATGTGTTCGGCGCTTCTATGAAATGACATTATTCTAAAATGACTCTCCTAATTAATTTTTATTAATTAAGATCTTCAGACAGTGCCACATTTTATCTTTTAATTTAACTTTTTTTTATTTTTAATTATCTATTTCCGGGGCAGAAAAAATCTAGAGGGTATCATTTAATGTTGACAATATGCAACTTATGTTTATTCTTTAACGAATTGTTATATAATTTATAACAGTCCTTTCACGTCCGCATCCACATTCTTACGAACGGTTAGCATTTCTTAAGGAATCTATGAAAGTGTTGTAAAAATGGGAATACAATTTTAAAATCCAGCTTCATTGGATTCCATCATACATTCAATAACTTCCCGAATATCCTAGAAATAAGGAACTTGCGTTCGAAATTTTTGATACTACTTATTTGTAACTATCAACGCATCAAACACTTTAAAGTTTGCTCGATTCTATCTGAAACATAGATGAGATCTAATAGACATGGGATAACCAATTGAGACAAGCTAGAAATGGAGTAAGGAGCTTTGTAATTTTGAATCCAATTAATGCATAATATTTTGAAACATGAGAAGGAATAAATTATTGAAATATCTGGAAAAGATACAGAAAATATAAATACGTTTTTATTATTCCTCCCCAAATCAGTTCAAAGGAAAATAGCGTTCAAAATGATAATCATTAACTTTATCAAACAATTCAATATTGGATATTATAAAAATTAGGAAGTAAGATTTTTAAAAAAATTTGAAAAATTCCTTTCAAAATAAATGATCAAGTTGATCAATTATGCTTTTTCTTATCAACGTACGAACAGACCATCTAAAAGTTATTCTTGAAGGATCCATCTCAATAAATTGCCTTCTGGAGTGACTAAAAATTGCTGCCTATCTTAGTTTGTTAAAAGCATACAAATTGCATAATTACTCCACAGAAAAAATATAACGTTAATTATCGAATGGTCTCTGAGCGACATTTCCAGGACCGTTCTTGCTTCCACTCGACCTCCGAGTAAATGGGATTTCCACATTAAGATAAAAGCCGAGAAAAGGCATTTTAAGTGCGCTTAGAAGAGAGGGAACAAGTTTTGCATTTCCCAGAAATGTTCTATTGGAAGCAAATGCCTTCGACTGCTGATAAAAGGAAACTCGTAACGTTCTTATCAGTTTGCTGTGTTTTGGCGCTATTTTAAGGCATTTCTTGCTTAATTTTGTGTAATGGAAAGGACCCAAGCCTCACACTCTTGAAGAGAGAGTAGCCAACCTCTCTCTTATCGCACATTAAGGAGAGACCGGCAAGATAAAATACGACTAGAAGTTCGTCGTTTTTCGACAGGTGTTCGCTGCCACTTGTTAAGCATCATTTCGTCATCCATTTTGTTTATCGGTGCCATTAAAGGATTTTTTTCAAAACGGACAGTAAGAACATTTTAGATGGATGTAAAAGAAGTAAGTAAGAATTACCTAATTTTTGTGGTTTTAAACTAAAAACAAAATTTTGATTTTTTTATAAGTTTATTTTATTTTTCCTTGTATGCGAACTGTGGAGAAAATATTGCAATCATCAAAAAATATGAGCTCGAGATTTTGACGAATCTCTGCGTCTTAGACCTCCCTCAGTTCCGAAGTCACATTTCTGCCATCTGTCTGTACGTCCATGGCTTTGTCCACCCATCTGTGACAAAAATAACTCCAAAACGTTTAGAACGAGGAAGAGGAAATTTCGCACCCAGTTTTTGTGCCAAATATGTAGATTTCTGGAAGAAGTTTATCTGTCCGGTATTTCGAATTTAAGTTAAAGCGATAACCATGAAGCGAAGAAGACCAAATGGTTTAAATTCGGTACACAGAACGAACATATATATTGTAGACGTTTACCAGTGCTTGAGCTGAATATAGTAAAGGTTTGAAAGTCTGTCTCTCTGTCTATTCTTTCAGAAGAACATCAATGCAACAACTCGGAAATGCATTGACTTAAGTATAGCGAATTTGTAATGTAAGTTAGTGGCTATAATTGTAATTGTACGTTAATTCAATTCCTACTATTAGCTCACACTCTCCCTATTCGATTATCTCGTACAAATTTTCTTGTTCTTATATATCTCGTTCAAATTTTCAATCATAAATAAAATACTTTTTAGTCATTAAATCAAGTTCAAGTACATTTTTTAAAACTTGTAGTGGAGGATATTTGAATTTAATACAGTTTTTCAAATAATTATTCATTAATTTTTTATTTATTAAGCTAATTTCTTGCCTTTACCAACAGTTCGGAATAGCCTGTTTGGTAGGGCGTTGGATGTGCATCCCTTGTACTAGAAGTTCGAACCTGGTCCTCCATGTCGAAAGTTATACTGCTGGGGGGTGCTGAGTCAAAGGGGATCGTCATTCGGAAACTCAAGGGTCCATACCCTCAGAAGCTACTGCACCCCTCCTTCCGTTGCAAAGTAGAACACGAGAGCAACAATCGTAAATATTTAATAAAAAGTAACCAAAATAAAAATTTTCTTAACTTTCTAAATTTCTTCTAATATCCAAAGCAGGAATTGATTACAAAATTTTATATATATATTACTTGTTTTTGATTTCAGTTGGTTCGGGAAAAATGAGTCCCAAACTCATATTCATCTTTATTCGAAGCTCAAAATAAACTTTATGGAGGGCAATATCCTGTAGCTTTGAAGAAAAAAATCTTGATCCTGTTTAAAGCGGCAACATGAAAGTTTTTCGGAATTGCGAAATTCTGTTACTGGAATAGTTTCGATGCCATAGAATTTGCAGTAATATTTAGTTTGTAAAAATAATCCGTATTCAGTTAAAGAATTCTCATTTATTTGTCACTCCTGGCAACCGCCAGGATGAAGAATCTAATCTTTTACCTTTTTCAAATAAGAAGGGGTGGGGAACCAGCAACCCTTTATTTTTCTATGACATCGTCTTTGAAAAGCTCGTGATATCAAAGTTTAAAGTTTCGAATTTAGACATATGTTGAAAATGGAAATAAAGAATCAACAAAATTATAATGTTTGTGAAGAAAAATTTTAAGTTATCCCTTCTACATTTTTCTATCATCCGGAATAGCTTATTTCACAACAAAAAATTAATATAAAACTAATATTACAGTCACAAAATTTGATATATTTCGGCCATTGCGTTTTTGAGCGATCACGTTTACATGCTTCTGAAGGAGGAGACCATCAGGTGGTCAACCCTTTCTTGGATATCAATCCAAAGTGGATAGGTATCTACGATATGGATGCTGTGTACCGAATTTTTTTCATCTAGTTCTCTTCGTTTAGTATCTGTCGTGTCAACTTAGATTCAGTCTTGCCGGACAGACAGGGGTCTTCTGAACAGATTTTTCTTAATGTTTGATAGAAATGGGAAAAGTTAATGGAAAGACCATATACCAAATTTCTCCTAACTGTCTCAAAGTAATTGAGTTATTTACGTCACAGAAGGATAGGCATCACACTAAAAATAGGCTTTTTGAAACGTGTAAACGTTTAAAACGTGGAGATCAGAATGTCGAGTTCGAATGTTTCGACAACTTCAATGCTTTATATTTCATATGCAATAATATTAGCGATGACACGAGAGCTATATCAGAAGATTTTTTAAATTTTCTCCTCGTATTTGTTGGTAACCTTTTGTTATCGCTTTTTAAATTGTATTAATTCAAAATTCTCAGGTCTCTCCCACCCTTAGTTTGGCTACTCTTTGAGATCTCTAAATACAATTTTCACCTCCCATTCAATTTACTCCCAGCTGGTGAGAACGGAGGTTTGGGGAAAGCCTCATCGGTAATCGAGCTATGGATCCCATTTATGAATGATTTCCAAAAGAAAAAAAAGTGATGCTTTTTTTTGCACCTGAAATTTTCATGAAAAAATAGATCACCTTAAATGTACAAAACTTGACAGATCCCTTTATCTAAACAAATTTCAAAACCTGGTTCATAAATTATTTAATAACTAGCCGCCTTTGGCGACCAGTTGGTTCGCCAGTAATAATGCTGGCTAAAATTTGCTCGCTAATATTTTATGTAGCTGTGTCTCATAACAGGTTTTTCACCAAAATATTTTTAAACCAAACCAATTTTGATAATCATATAATTCATTTATAGTATTATTTAGTATTATTTTCTTCAGATGTTCTGTTCATTGTACTACTCATCTTTCTCTTTCTATCCGAGCAATGATTGTCTCGGAATTGATATTTTACTTAAATGGTGGAGGGAAAGGTGTAAAGTTCTGTTTTTATAGAATAATGAGATTCAAATTTTCATAAATGTAAACACACTAAACAAATAAAGACACAATTGGTTTTCAAGAGATGCAAAAGCTTAAAAACAGCTTGGAAAATGCCTTGCAAAGACGAAATAATGGTGACACACACACCCTTTTCTTTTCTATCCTTTTTTTCTTCACTACTTTTCTTTCTATAGCAGGCAGATTAAATATTCATACCGACTAATAATAAAAGCAACTATTTTCTTTCTTTTTTAAACATCCCGTTATCTATGAATGAAAACCAACTGACTTTGCGTATTTCTTTCTAAACAAATCATAATTTATTACTTCCTGCTATCTCAGTTGGTGTGGGGGAAGGAAATGAAGATTTTTGGCGGGAAAGTAAGAAAATTGTCATTTTAACTATTTTCCACGCAGTTTTTAAATTTCTTCTCTCCATAAGAACCATCCTCGTGATTTAACGAAAATATTTTTAAAAAAGTAGCCAAATCGGTCGAGCCGTTCTCCAATTTTGCGCTTAGCAACGCATTTCGAGTTGCATTTTTATTAATATAGATAACCCAAACCTCATTCATTTATTATTTAAACACGGCATTATCTCTATATTTCCTAACTTAGCTTAACTGATCCTATATACAGTACCCTAGATTCCTGCAGATGTTGATCGGGATAATTTGCCCTAGACATTAAACAGTCAGATATCCGATTCCAGATCACGGTAACTGGGCAATTACATGGCAAGAAATAAACGTATACCTTTATAGTATAAAATATCTTTTATTTTCTTGATTCAACTTGTTTTATTTATGGATCCAACGAAACAAAAATCCCAAAATATATATACAAACAAAAATAATCACTGTTGCCAACAAAAAAAATTGCAATAACCAAAGTTTGTGTTGCGACTACTTTTTAAAATAAAAAAATAGTACATCATTTCGAAACAAAATACTAAAGGACTGTTTGGAAAAAACTGCTCCTCAGAGGAGAGCTACCACATGACTCCCCCTCCAGTCTTACGAAGGCAGAGGAAATTTAACTTTTGCTTCCTTGTTGCATCGATTCCTCAGATGTGCACAAAATGAAAGCAGGCTTAAGCCGATCAATAGAAACAAGTCTCCCCCCCCCCTTAATGAGGATGATACTTTTGGAAGATGTACTACTTTGAAAGGACCCTCGTATGGTGTCTGTAAGGATTTCTTGAACGGATGTCGGAGCAGGAACACATGGATTCATGTCTTCAGTTCCTTTGGAACATAGATTCGTTGAAAACCATGACAGAGTGGAAACGTTGGACTGATGGTTCTGAAGAGCCGCTGCAACCCTGCTAAGTAATCAGGACATCTTTCAATACTTTTCTCCTCGTACAACTGCCCAGGCAATCAAAGACTAGATCCATCAGCTAGTTCTGCAGCAGAAGCATTAAGATCCTCACGAAGAACACGAAGATTCCGAGTAAAACCAGAGGAAGTGCATCGAACCAGTCAGTTTGGTGAAAGGTCAAAGCCTGCTTCAGTGGACGATTTAGACGTTCCACCATTCCGTTGCACTTTGTGAGTACTGTGGGGATGCAGTACGAGTTAAATGAATACCAATAAGTTTTGAAAGAGTCTCAAAAAATCCCGATACAAATTGCCCGCCCATATCACATGACACCCTCTGAATCTAGAAACACAAGTATTCATAAAAGCGCCAGCTATGGTTTCTGCCTCCATGTCACACATTGAAGCAACCTCTGACCACCTAGTAAAGCTATCAATCATAGTTAGACAGTATTTATAACTATAAACGAGAGGCAGCTTTATAATATCTAAACGGACATGTGGAGATCTATGAACTGGAAAAAGGAAATTTACCAAAGGGGTCTTCATATGCAAGATAATCTTGGACTTTTGGCAACAGATGCAAGCCTGGCATCGCATGCTTACACTTGCTCATAAAAGTAAGTATGCAACTCATAGCTTAAGTGAAAAAGTTCTAGTTCTCAAATAAATATAAGGAAAATATTATTTAGGAGAGTGTTGTTTATAGCTTCTGATTCAAGTCATAAAGTAATGAAAAATACACCAAATCATTATATTTTAAAAAAACTTTGAGTAATTTTGGTAACTACCAGAAGAAATTTACATCACAAAAGTATATATGCATTTTGAATGTTTGACTTTTAAATAGACTGAAAGAAACTTCTCAAGTGATTTTTCGTATTTCAATGATAAGTTTAGAAATTCTGCTTCAACGCTTGTAAGTTTGAGCACATCAAAACACCAATGCCTCCACGTGGAAAAGAATTATCAAAAGACATAAAGAATGCAATAATAAAGCTCTATAAGGAAAGCAAGTCTCAAAGACAAATCGCTAAAATCATAGGCAAAAGTCCTGTAACAGTGCAAAAAATCATTGAAAAGTTCCAGGCTAAGGGAAATACTCTAAACAAGCCAAGAACAGGACGACCGCCTATTTTCCCGGATCGAGAAAGGCGAATTTTTGTTGGAAATGTGAAAAAAAATCCGAAGATTAGCGTACCAAAATTGACAACTTATGTGAAAAACAATTTTGCGAAGTCAGGCAAACTTGAAACAAATCGCCGTGTGTTACGGAAGGCAGGATGCCATGGTCGAAATATGATAATAGATTTTGCAAAAGAAAATGTAAAGCAGGACAAAAAAATTTGAAATTCCATGATTTTTTCGGATGAAAGTAAATTCAATATCCGCGCGTCAGATGGACGCCAAAAAGCTTGGAGGAAAGCAAATGCAACTCTAGAACCAAAGAACATGAAAGGAACTGTAAAACACGGTGGTGGTTCGATTATGGTTTGGGGTTTCATGGCAGCAACTGGAGTTGGAAATTTAGTTATAATCGACGGAATAATGAATCTATATAGCTATTTGAATATTTTGCAGAATAATCTAAGCCAAAATGCTTCTAAATTGGGACTCGATGGATTCTTCACTTTCCAACAAAATAATGATCCCAAACATACTGCTCGGGTTGTTCGGGAATGGCTGATATAACATGCGAAAACAACTATTCCATCTTATCAATTTTACTGGAAACCAAATTATTATTAGAAATTGAATTAACAATCGGCGAGAACTCGATAGTTTTATCAGCCATTTCCGCGAATTTATTAAGGCCTTTTGAGTCAACAGCCAATACAGCTTGTACATGAGATGGTAAGCGCCTCATCCAAACGTTTTTTTTAAAAACGCATCAACTACATGGTTTTCGCTTAAGTCTCGCACTTGCCTAAGTAGAAAAGGAAGGAGATTTGTCACCCAATCCCAAACCTTCAATTAAGGTTTTTAAGCTTCTTATTCTGCGACACTTCAAATTGATCAAGTAAGCTATTTGTAAGCGCCGCATATGGATGCAGAGAAGATTCACAAACAACATCTGTCGCATGCGAAAGAGTTTCAGGATCCAAGGCGGCAACTGAATAATCAAATTTGGTTTGCTCAACTATAACGCCCACTAATCTAAAACTAGCTTCCAGATGCATAAAGAATAGCTTAGCATTATTAGGCCAAAAGTTTGGAATCCTAACAGCCATCGATCACAACTAGTATTCGAACCTTCAACTGGCTGATTCTTAAAATCTAAACTTTCCTTACCTTCAAGTGACATAGTAATACAGCTGAAATTTCGAAAAGGAAAAGGTTTTACCGACCAAACATCAGAGGAAAAGTATGGGCAGTGTGTGTGTTCCTGCAAAGCTCAATTTCAATGTTATTGCTTTTTTTTTCTTAATTTGTACTCTGATAGGGAATAAATTATTTATTAGTTATAAACATAACTTCTCCTTTCGAGTAAGGAGAAATGCAAGACAATCTCCTTACTTGCTGGACAAAATGCGATAGTAAGAGGAAAACTTTCTCTCATCTCAAAACTGCTCTGCTTTCAAACGGATTATCAATACGTAGGTATAGAGATTAATTACTTAAGTAATATTTTGATTGAAATATATTCCGAGTTTAAGGCAGATTTTTTTAATGAAATTTTAATTATCTGTTTAAAAAATAATAATAAAAAAATACCCTTTAATAAACTATGTTTTAAACTTTTAATTTACACTTTAAATTAACACAATGACAGCCGGCCCCGCGGAAACGCGGGTTTCTGAGTTTGTGAAGTTTCCGCTTCGGTGCCGCCGATCAGCCGTCGAATGTCTGGCGGGTCGCCGGCTGTCGATGGGTTAAGAATATAATTACTTCAGTATTCTCCAGGTTTATTTAATCTCCATTTTTTTATGTATAACTTGAAGAATATACTTCTTTTTTTTTAATAATCAATATCTATTACGATTTGCCATTCAATCGGCAATTTGAATACTTTTTCTGTCAACCAATTTGAACACGCCTGTTAGCCTATCTAAATATGCTTTGATTGGTTTTTGATATTTATCTTAAGAAATCTTTATACACTCTCCACGCATTTAAAGTTGAAAATTACAGCATTATTGGAAAATTCTCGATGATGTTGTGTTTCAAAATTATCTAAATTTGTAACGATGCTACGAAAGACGAAGGAAGTCATAAAGAAAGTATTTCAAACTGATAATTGCAAATATTACAAAACACAAAGGGGCATAAAATATCAGAAAAGTTTATTAATAGAGAGAAAATGTTTTCTTTGTTACTTTTTATTTATTTATTTATTTATTTTTAGATTCTACTAATATGTCTTGAATTTTAATTATTGTCAATTAAAACAAAAACTATTTGAAAAGTCCGAATAATAAACTTCCAGAAAAATATTAAAAAAGTTTGTTTTAAAGCAGGTGGGAAACTCTGAACTTTCTCGTTTAGAATTGTATTCGTTGTGTCATAAATTACAGCGTGGAATATTCATACTTCAAATTAAGGATTTGAATTCAAAATTTCACAATTTAATTGGGTTTTTACAAAATTAAGAATAAAATTGAATGTCTGCATATATTTGCGTGCGAACGTCTGTTTTATAAAATGGACCATTCTACTTAGATTTAATAAATTTATTACACGTTTTGGGGAAAAAAATATGAAATTGAGAACAATTTTTTCGAAATTATTCTATTGTTACAATTTTTTTAAATACTTTAATTTTTTCAAAAATGAAGAAAATTGTCTTTTTATTGATAACCTAACAATGCTAATACTAAAAAAATGGTTATTACTAAGGCAAATTATTTTTGAAAAATTTAAATTGTATTGCTTTTATTTAACTTTATCGTAATTTTCAAGTTTTAAATTTAGTATCTTTAATCTCTTAAAAAAATTTTATACATAATATTAACAAAAGATTTTATTAGTAAAGATCATCCATTTGTATCTATATTTGAAAAGCTAAAAGTGTGTGTGTGTGTGTGTGTG
>JAOUZG010032936.1:5550629-5597940 GCA_026289955.1 Argiope argentata | reverse complement strand
AAAAAATATAACAGATTCACTAATCTTTTTTAATGCATTAACGTATATTTTAATTTGAAAACAATTAATTGAGACAAAGCTTCTTTTTTCTTTTTCAGAATAAATTTATTTAGAGGTATGAGAAGTATTTCAATGATGTTTATATAAACAAAAGAAAACGCATGAGGAAATGAAGTAATGAATAACCAAATTAGTTATTACTAAAAAAGATTGAAAAGTACGGATGGAATCCCTTTCAACTCAATGATTAGTCCAATATAGTTTAGAGAAAAAAAGAAGAAGAAAAGGGATAATTTCCATTAGCTGCATTTTGTTGTTTAGCCTTTGTGGTAAAGAGCAACAAAGCATCGATATATTTAGTTTTTAGATTTAAATGCCAATACAAGAGCAGTGAGCTTAATTTTCAGTGTCTTATTCCCCTCCAAAGAAATAACAAACGACCTTTTTCTCCTTTCTGAACTGAAACTTAATTTTTTTATAATCCAAATCTGGGGAGTGAACTTGAACAGAGATAATATTATTTTTTCGGAAGGAAATATTCTTTAATATCAGATTTCGTTAAGAGCGATTCCCATTTCTTGTTTAGATTTATAATTCTTATATTGTCATTTATAGCTTAAATGAAAAATGGGCAACCTTTCGATTTTTTTTTTTTTTACTATTATCAATTAATCGCTGCAAAATGAAGGGTTGCGCGAAAAATATCTCCCCCTGAATGCACACTCTACTGACAATAAAAATTCCGACGATTAATTTACAGCTTCCGCTTGTGCACACATACCTAGGGTGGTCGTTCACTCCGTTCGGTTTTAATCAGCCGAACAATCAACTTTCTCAGGGGCTTCTCGACTTCACTTCTTGGTCGTCTCCCCTCCCAAACGACAGTCCGCCGGCGATGAACAAAAACGGCGACTTCGTCAGTCCTCTAATGCAAGCTGTCACTCTTAATAGACCAAATTATCAGCAATCAGTTGACCTTGGAAAGGGTTTAGGAAAGGCGAGGGGGGAGAACCACCATCAATAGCTCATAAAATTGCCGTTTTCCCAGCACCCCTGCAGCCGATCTCCGATAATGATGACTTCCTCTGCAAACGATTTTGTAATGTGAGTAAGTGCCGAAGGGGTTTTCCTGTTAGTCGAAAATTATTCTTTTCTTCTGCAAGTGCGAATTACGAGCCACAGAAATGAAAGGATGGAGTCGGTTGAGAAAATTAGATTGCCTCTTTCTCACAAGGCAGAAGATCTTTCCTTATTTGGGTACAAATAAGAATTTTCTTTCTTTAAAATTAGCGGAGTGTTGAAATGGATTCACTAAATTGATTCCAGGGGGGAACAAGTAATTTATAACACTTTCAAAAGTTTTTGGTTGAAAAATCCTAATCTTCAACAAAAGTTAGTAGTATAAAGTTGATAAAGTTGATCTTCTAAATGTAATAAATGAATAAAAAAGATTCTCTACAAGCTTTGATATTGCTTCTTTTTTCTTCTCTTGCTTCCATCCTCTCCGCATTCAACATACTTTAAACTAGAGAAATATTTATTATTAATCATATCGATGGCTCAAGTTAGTTTAAGTGGCGAATAATTTAATAATATTTGTTGGATTTACTTTCCTATACAATTTCAATGTATATAATAGCAGTAGCCTCACATTGTAATCTTTGAAAACAGCGCCGAAATAATTTCGAATTAACTTAAGCTGAATACTAATAACCACTCGCTGTTATAGACTTTTACGAAATCGGAAGAAGATTTCCGCTGTGATCATTGAATTTTCTCCGTAGAGCGAAGTTTTATAAAATTAGCTTCAAAATCAAACGAGATTTTATACAAGAAACTGCATGAGATTGGTGTTATAATTTTTGTTAATATTATTTATGGTTACGGCGTGAGTGTTCTTTTCACAATTCTGCATTTATGGAAGGTGGTAATTACTTTATTGTTTTAGCACTGCTTTTTGGGTCATTTTCTTTCACCGCTGTATTAAAAATTTTGGACAGTTGCGAGCATTTCTTTTTTCATACGGATTTAACATCTGATCATTTCGACTACTGCGCATAATATTTTCGTGTATTAAACCAACCTGTTATACCAGGAGTACATGTAGCATAGGTTAAGAATTATTTTTAAACTTTTTTAGAATAAAAAAAATAACATTATTCAAACTATCATATTCTTGATAATATAAAGCAATTCAGAATGGTTCAAGAACCTATCAAATAACGGTCATGACTCACCATTCCATTAATGTAGGGTTTATGAGATACTTCCAATATTCAATTACCTGATACACGATGCATTTAGCGAAAGATTAACTTCTATTAATATGAAAACACGATTTTGTTTTTATTTTAATATTTTTTTATTCTTTATTTTAAAATTGCTCGTAAAAAGCATAACAGAATTGTAAAAAGCACGTTGAAATCCTTTTTTTTATTATATTGCCTTTAGATTCAATAATTTAGTCTTGAAATGATATAATAAATAATTTAGTCTATTGACTGATAATTAAGCTCCAAAATATTGAAATAGTGTATTATCATCGAGAATAATCAGGCATGCAGAATCTGGAAACTCCGGCATTTCGTAAATTCGATTGCAATTTTCGATTATTGTATTCGATTGTAATATTCGATTACAAAATTTCATCCGATAAACATGAAATATGTAAAAATAAATAAATTTGTAATATGAAAAAGCGAGAAGATCATTTAAAACAGAGGGGGGGGGGGTAGTCTGAAGCCATCGTTTTACTCAAAATTTTTTTATCCTGCCTTATTTTGATGGATTCTTTTCCAATACATTCCTTTTTTAAAAACCCGATCTCTTCTCCTCGAAATAATCATTCATTCAAAATAAACGTATCTAATGCGATCCTTTCCGTCTGACCACCCTTCCAAAATAGCAGACCCACCACAAAGTCGCTTGTGTTCTACCAAATAAAAAATCGGAAGAGGTGGGGGTGTCTAGTAATAATTATGCCTATAATGTCCCAAACATGCTCGATCGGGTTCCTGTCCGGTGAGCACGATGACCAATCCATTCGTATGATTCCTACCTCAAAAAGGAAATCATTCGCCAAGTTAGCACGATGCGGCCTGCGTTTGTCGTCCGTTAACATGAAGCCATCTCCGATTGCTGCAGCGTAAGACTACAATAGGTCTCAGAATCTCATCCCTATATCGGCGATCTGTCAGAGATTCATTCCGAATGACATGGAGATGTCAGCACTCACCATCCCTCCCCTACCATCAAATCTTACATTTTCATGCACGAATGGAAGATTGTTTTTAGTGCTATTTTCCTTCCAGTGGAAACTACGTCTATTATCAGGATGGACAGAAAAACGGGGCCCTTCAGAGAAAAAAAATATTGCGTCATTCATTTCTCCTGCAGTTCACAAGCTCTGTTGCTCACTCCCTGCGGAAGCGCCGTCACCGTGTTGTTAATGTGGCACACACAGTCGGTCGGCAAGCATAGAGATTTACAGCATGAAGGTGATTTTGGATAGCTTGTGTCGAAACTGTTGTAATAGTAGCCTAGCGAAGGGGGTTTAGAAGAAGAGTGGCATTTATATTTCTGTATCTCTGGACCGTTAGCGTTAAATAACTGTCTTCAGTGGCGTTACTGCACGTCTACACTCTTGCCCTAATCCTTGGCCTGTACTTCCAATCTTCCCCTTTGTGAAACTTCAATGGCTTCTGCTACTTCGGCCTGTGTTTGGCACCCTACTAACCGACTGACAATTTCAACCGGAATCAGAAGCTAAAAGCTTCTAATTCGGTTAAATGACTTCGTTGAGATATAGTTCTCTTCCAAACAAGCCGCTTCCTGAATTTCGATCATTCTTTCCCGCTTTGTCTTCCATTAAGTTGAAAGCCAAACGAAATTCATTGTCTCTAAAGCGTCGTCTTCGACGTCAATCTATTTGCATATTATAAAGTTTGAAAATGAAAAAAAAAATTACATTCACAATTACATTGCAATTACCATTCTCTTCTTTTATTTTATGGGGGTAATACATATTCTATGATATGTTAAACATATAAATATTTAATAATATCCTTATACCTAATTTAATCCTTATCTTACTGCTTATAATATCCTTATACTCAACAATATCTTTAATTGAGTAGTGTATGTGTAATAATTCCATTTTGACTGCTTCCTAAACTTATTTTCTATTCACTTAATCCAAACTTAAAACTTCGGGACGTATTAATGTAACATTAAGGAGGATGTCTGTTCTAGGCTGCTTTATATTTCTTATATATTTCCTCGTATTTTAAATAAAATTTGATTGCAACTTAAAAGTAAATGAAAATAAATTAAATTAAGTTCAAATGCCTTGAATATTGTATATATATATATATATATATATATATATATATATATATATTAAAAAGAAATTAAAGAAAGAGAAAATAGCCTGTCCTTGGCACGTGCCGATTCCGTTTGAAAAGAAGGAATCTGAATTTCTGATCGAACAGGATGTCTTGATAAAAACCGTTTTCCAGAAACATGCAATTAACCCTTTAATAGCCTTCTTTTATGCTCAATTTTAAATGTCCTTAAACTACATCTCATTGCAGTTTCATCTTCCTATCCGTTTCCGCGTCCCCCTTCCCCCCAATTTACTTTATTTCTTTGCTTTGTCACGCCTGTTCTATTTCAGAACCTGGGATCCACGCAATCAGCGGCTGTTACAGAATTATTACGTAAATAAAAACTCTCAAATCATCGATTGCCAACAAAAGCCAATTTCCTGCGTCCGTGGCCAACATACTGAGAAGCGAAGGTCTGCCCGGAATCTTAATGAAGACTGGCCCAGCGGAAGTGGCTACAGGCTAATGACGGCGATCAGAGCCCTAAGGACCCCGTTACACACTCTAAAAAGATGGGGAGGGGATACCCTTTTGCCGGCCGCTAATTGTGCGGCAGGTGATCCTTTCATAGGCGCTCTTCTTGCTCTTTCCTGTTATCGAATGATATTCTGGGGTGGCTTTTTTGGTCAGGGACCGCTGTCAGCAAGTTGACAGAAAAGATGATTGCGTCTGAAAAGGGGATATCTTGTAGCACACCTGCTCACGTTCGCTGTGGGATGTGCAGTCTAGGAAAAAAAAGTTTCATGCTAAAATAACGGGGAAAATTTTCTTTTAATCAGCAGTAACGGGGTGTCGCTGATACCGGATGAGAAAGTCAGCGGATAATCTGTCCGCGCAGGACGTCTGGCAAAAGAATATTTATGCACCCCTTAAAATGTATCCCTATTCACACATGTAACTGCGCAAAATCGAGCTGAATATAAATATATTCCGTATAAGGAACACATTTTTTTTAATTAACGAAACATTTCATATGCTAAAAGATAAAATAATATTAAACTATCTTAGAATTAATAATGCATTAGTAAACGCGATAATGCAGTAGATATTTTAATACCTTATGTGAATCGAAAACTCCAGCGAAGAGCCGATGTTTCGTTTGATGGATAGGCATTTCTTCGTTGCGGGAATTCTCGGCCCTTGCTGTGATTGGTGAAACCGGACCAGTGACTCTAGAACTTTGTGTTTTTGATATTATTATTAGTAATTTTTTTCGCGTCTTTTGATTTGTTGATCATAATCTAATCAGTAATTTTGAAGTAACGACATCTTCAACCACTTAAAAGTTTTATTTACTTTGCTATCTAATAAGATGACACCTTCTATTTTGGGAATATTTTCTTATTTTGATTCAAATAGAAATCCATCGAAGACTTGACTTATCAACGCATTCGAAGTCATTTTATTATTGAATTATAATTGTTATGAATGGTTTTTTTTGTTTACAATTATCAAAATTTGATAAATCGATGCACGCACGGCATACGAGTAAAACAGTTAAGTGGTTAATGCAATAATACATTTCGCGAATATGTTACATTAATTTTTTTTATCTCACCAGCCAAGACGTGTAGTTTAAATCTGCACGTTCAAAAATATTATTTAGTATTGCCAGATAATTAAATGTCGGTTAACAGAGAATTTACAGCATATTTTAACAAGAATCTAATATAATCTTTCTCAGAGGCACTCATGATATGACAGTACTGGGTATCAACAGCATTATGGTTTTTAATCTCATTTTCTGCTTAGTTTTTTATTCGTTCGTAACTTTCTACGCAAATTACCCTCCCCCTAAAAATAAAAAGACCCTTTTTTTAGCCATCGTTTATATTTGTTTTTTATTAGCATTGATTGCCGAATTAGAGATTAACGGATTAAAGTACATTAATAGAATTTGAGCACTGTGTGTATAATCCCACCATGTAGAAAAGCCATGAGTGACATATTTCCTCACAAATCGAAAGAAAAATAAAATGGAAATAATGATAATAAATTTCCAACTGGTGTAGAAAATTCACTCATTTTGCGTTGTCACATTTGGCGTTAAAAATTCAATGCTATTATAATTTTTGTTTAATTATTTATAATAACTGTAATAGTTAGGCCTGGATAGCCTGGTCGGTAGGGTGTGGGATTCGCATCCCTTGAGTTGCGAGTATGAACCTGCCAGCCGAAGACTTTCCGTGTGTGATGGACGTTAAATCTATAGTGATCGCAAAGCTCACCACTTGGAGAGTAATACCACTAAGAATAATGGGCCAAAGGTGATCGTTCTCGGTTTCAGGTCTTAATTACGATCTGTGGATGAATGAAATACATGAATGAACTCCTCCCGTAAATAGGGTTTGTGACATATATGAGCTAGATTTCAGACTTCTGCCCTCGGGTGATCTAGGATCCATACCCTTAGAAGTTACTGCACTCATCATTTCGTTGTAAAGTGGAATAAGAGAACAACAAGTGTAATTATTTAATAAAAAGTAACTAAAATAAAAAAAATCTAGTTTCCTAATAACCAAAGTAGGAATTGATTTAAAAAAAAACAAACTATTTTTAATATTACTTGTCGAAAGTTTCTTTTGCACGGAATGCAGTCGCTTTACAAAAATATTAATGCCCAATGCAAATTAATTAGTCAGATGGGAAATTAACGAAATTTGTAGGAAAAATATATTGTATGCCTCTTTATGTCTTGGCCCGTGACTTGTATTTAAAGCTCAAAAGATATCTTCCATTTCTATGCACACATTTCTTAATTAGATCTATAAAGATTTAAAAAATACAAGAGTTCCAAATACAAGATTATAGTTTTGATTAATATTTCTTGAAGTCCTACGTTTATAAATCGTTGTATTTAAATGGTGTTGTATTAAAACGTACGCACAATTTCGATGCGTCTTGACGTCCGCTGTGGATCGATGATTCTAGCCACACCCTTGGCATTTGAGTGACATCAGCAATCTCATAACAGCAACAGGTGTCGAGGTCAAGCATATAAAAGCTCTGTTCGACACCTTCGTTCTACTCTTTTTATTTATACATTGATGAAATTTTCGAAGTGTAGATATTGTTGTAATAGAAAACATTTGATCACGAGATCTTGATGAAACAGACGTCCCTGAATTTCAGCAAACACCTTTTGGAATTATGTCTGTATGTCTATAGACATGATTTTTAAAAAAACTTCAAAGTTTTTGCACCTAAATTTTTATCTCATTTAGAAAGCCCTTTTTGGAATTCTATCTATCCATCCGTCATGAGGATTTGAGCAAAATAGGGTAACAAGCTTTATGACTGAAATTCGGTTTTGTTTTCATCACCGGAACTGTAGCCTTTCACGATTTTCGTATTTAATCGATCAACAAGAGTTAATTGCTTATCAATCTAATTATTCATTTATATGACTGTGAAACAGACTAAACAGGTTTGAAAATTAAAATTTGGTATTCAGTCTTGCCACTAACTTGCAGATATCTTTTGGTAATTAGATCAAATCTATCCATGGGAAAAGACCAAAAACGTATATTTTTACTTATTATGTTATAAAGCTTTTTTTTTGTATGGAAGTTTCCAGAATAATTGTTGACTCTCGAAGCACTAGTGGATACAAAAATGGCGTGGGGCCTGCAGCCCTCAAACGATAACAGGATATTTCTTTTGCGGTAGAAGTTGTACTTCGGCCGGTGATGTATCTTAGGATTTGACCTGAATTCTCGCTAATACTATCGTGGTAGTCCGACTTTTCAGGATTTTCCATGTGCCTTGGAGGGCTGGTTGGAATAGATGTAATTGTTATTATGTCTTTAGAGAAATATTTTGAAGACTCGGAAGTAAACAGTCATACGGTGTGTTTATGTGCTAAAACTGCCGGCTCTCTGCCTCAGAGGTAGCGCGTCTTCCTCGTGTTCTGGGTTGATTGGTTGGTTGGTTTTGTGGGGTTTACTGGCTCAAGAGCCATATCTGGCCATACTGCGCCAATAAAATGGTAAAAATATAAAATATATTTAAAAAACTCTCACGTATTAAGTTATAGTCATAGATGCGTGAAGATTCTGTTAGTTCGTGTTCTGGGAGTTCAGGGTTTGAGTCCCGATTCAGGTATGATTGCTCTTATGTTTACTATCTGTGAGATGTGTGAATGTGCCCTTCTGTAAAAAGGGCTTGTGCAAGCGAATGTGATGAGTGTGTAGATAAGTCAATATCCTTGGCCTTAGTTGGCGCCACTTCCAAAAACAAGAGACGATCCTTTAGGCTTAAAACAACAACAACATGTGCTAGAACTGGTTCAAATTTTTTGCGCTTTCATTTCATTTTATCATCTACCATTGGGGATATGGTTGGCCAATCAGCAGAATTAGAAGTCATTTTATTTTTTGAAAAAATCCGGGAAAAAATTGCTATTTTGGAGATTTTAATATTAAACATAAAAAAGAAACTTTAGTGGCTCATATCGATGAATTAATATACCAGCTGGCCTCTGATCATTATCAACTTTGCTGATTCAAGAAATATTTCCATTTTTCAATAGAGCTTGATTGTTGTAATGAAATTATTTTTGAATGGCACTTCTTTATCGTAGATTGATGATAAGAAGAGTTTGCGTGAAGAAATTTTCTAATCTGAATATTTCTAAAAATAATACTTATCAGGGAGATGTAAGTCAAGCGGCTATCACCAGATTCTTAAAAGGGCCGTCGTCTTTTAAATGGTCACGTGATAGCCGCTTGATTTACATCTCCCTGATAAGTATTATTTTTAGAAATATGTTCTGATTTCATTTTAAGGGCACGGTCATTTAAGGGCAGATTTCATTTATTTCATTTTAAGGGCTATTAAGCACTTTTGTGAAATTTTCCCTCATAGCTATGAATTTTTTTTATGCATATGTATTAAAATATGTCATATACGTCAAATGTCTTTAAATATCATTTTTAAAAACGAAAGATTATTGAAAAAAATTAAAACATATATAAACATATAAGACATATATACATTTTTTAAAATTTCAAAATATTTCAGGTGACAGAATTTTTAATTTTTGTGAAATTATTTTTTTCTTATTATCTTATATAAATTTATTTGGAACAAAATTAAGTATAATTTTGTAATTCCAATAAAATGCTAATTTTTCAGAATGCTTTTTTATGCAAATTTAGTGTATTTTCATAAAAGTTTTATGCTTTCCGAAACTAAAATTCTCTTTGACTATCTAAAAAGACCCGAAATATAAAATGCATACCCAACTTTTATTTAATGTTTTAGAAGGGATCATTCCAATCAATTCTATTTAATTCATTAACAATTTAAACAACTGGAGCATTTTTAAAGACTTTTAAATCTAATTGCAATATCATTTTGAGGGAGGTAATTAAAATGGTTTTTTTTTTTAGACTTTTGAAATATACATTATATTGAACAATAAAACTTGTAACACTATTTCAGTTGAATACAAACATATATTTCGGCGAGGAAGCGATAAAAAAAATTTTGTGTTTTTGCCCATTTTTGCTTATTTTAAAGTCCACTGCCCTCTTAATACTGCTAAAATTGTATTATTATAAAAGTCAGTCTCTGAATAAAGTATCCAATTCAGGACTCAGAAGAACAACCATTTGGAAGATGATTTTTTTTTTGACATTGTATATCTTAAAAGTTGTAGGTAATATTGCTTGAATATACTGTAAGCTAGCAGAAGGTCTCAGGCACAGATTTATTATACAGGGTGTCCGAGAAGTCTTTGACACATTTCAAAAATTCGGTAAAAAAAAATAAACGAGATAGAAAGTAAAATTAAATTACATTTATTGCCTCATATAGTAAAGTTTTTTTAAATGCAAAACTGGCCAATAGACTGTGGTACTGAAACGTCAGAAAGAGTTATTTAGAAAATGGCTTCTCCAAGTGAGCGCGCGTTTTGTGTTATGTGGTTTTTCGAATCGAAATCTGTGACTCAAGTTCAACGTGATTTCTGTACGAAATATGGGAAAAGACACTCTATCTCGTAACAGCATTATTGCATGGGAAAATAAGTTTTTGGAAACTGAGAGTGTCCTGGGTCGACACAGAAGTGTCGTCGATAGAATTCATCAGTCATTTCCTCGTAGCCCCCGAAAATCAGGGGCCCACATCGAGGTGTATTGATACGTTAAAAAAACTTCATTATTTCAGGTAATAAACGTAATTTAATTTTGCTTTCTATCTCGTTTTTTTTACCGAATTTTTGAAATGTGTCAAAGACTTCTCGGACACCCTTGTACAACTCAGGGTTGAAATTGTAAAAAAAAAGTTGTTTTTATTTTTTCCAAGTTTTGTTTTACACGATTTCTTAACGTAAAAATTTTCTATCGGCTTGTTTTAATCAGATTTATTCATTGCTCGAAAGACGAAACAGAAGCATCGCTCCATTAATTTACCTAAAAGGTACTTTTTAAATGCTGCGAAGTTGCAACCAATCGAACGGGGCATTGAAAAGTTTTTGCCGCCACCTGCTTTGCACCTTCCTTAGTTTTATTTTATAGTATACGGAATATTGTAACCTTTGAAAAATTCGAACTCGAGATTCTAACCAGTCTCTCAGCATGAAACATCCATGAATTAAAAAAAAAACATTTTTAGTCTTAAGATCGACTGTCTGTCTGTGACAAAGGTAACTCAAAAGTTCTTTGAGCTAGATTGATTAAATTTGATTTACTTCTTTTACGCACACTAAATTTGTAGATTTTTGTCAAACTTTGTGCAAAATCCGCTCAGGGGAATCTGTCAGCTCGAATGTAAGCTAACACGATATCTAAAAAATAAAGAGAGTGGTATGGAAAAAAAAAGTTTTAACATCTATAGTGTAGACGTTTGTCCAATTTTGGGATAATTGCGACAAGAGGTGTACCACCTGCACTTTCAGAAGCGTGTAAACGTGATAAATTCGAAAATAAATGATTTAAATATATTCCCTTCATTATGTGATTTTGTGATTGAAATTGTTGTCAGGTGTCGATCATTCGTTTCAATCGGTCGTCGGGGTGGGGGTGGGGACACTTCTAAAACATAAAACACTTCTAAACTTTTATTAAAGAGCATGCGGGAAAGTTTGGGGAAGACCACTCCCACAGGTTTTACTAATTTGATAAAATTCTTTAGAATTTTTGACGATTTTCTTTTTTAAAGGGACAAATATCATTTATGCTGGCAAAAGAAAAAACAACATTATTTATTTTTGTAAATAACTCACTTCTAGTAAGCGCCAGAAATGCGCTCGAGAGCCTTTAAAATTATGAAATGACTCTCTTTTACAGAATTCAATTATATGTTTGTCATGATAATACGTTAAAATTGAGCTCAAATTCCGATTGCAAGTTGTACGAAATATCTTCAAGCGGTACTTTTTGTGAAGCTGAAGGCAGCAGATCCATCTTGTGCTCAACAGGCGTCATGCGTGCGGTCCTGACGGGCGCAAAATAAAAGCCTTTTCACAATTTAAGATGTGATTTTGATGATCGTCTGGAGAAACCTCATTTTGCGTTCCATTCAAAGGGAAGATAAAAAGAGAAAAGGTAGCAACACCTCTCCGTCTTAAACGGACTCTGTGCCCCGAAACAAAAGCTTCCATTGTTCCAGAATCGATCGACTATTAGAAGGTCTACCCCGTAGCTGTCCAATCCATGATGGATTATGATTGAGATCTTCTCATCCCTTTGAGGGAGTTCCGATGGTTCCACAAGAGCCCATTCCAAGTTGTCGTGTACCCCACCTGGAGCCTTGATTTGCCAGAAGATGGGAGTGAATACTTCGTTGAAATGCGTGTGAATGTGACAGTCAGGTAAAGAAATAAATGTTTCTGAGGGTGGTTTTTTCCCCCATGTTGTTATGACACTCCAGTAACGGATTATGCCAACTTGAAGCAAAGGATTTGATTGCGATCATGATAATGAGCAATTGGTAAGGGATAGTGTGGATTTCTGGAATATCTTTGTAATTATGTTAAAAAAATAATTTTTGTAGTTAACTTTAAAATTATGTTTAAATTATTTTCTGTGATAAAAAATCATAAATGATTGCAAAGGTCAGGTTGGTTTCTCGAATATAAAAAAAAAACAAATATTTTCAAAACAAACGAATTTCCTGTATTAATTTATATTCAGGAACAATTCAGGCTGAAAAGACAGGAGGCAAAAGAACGAGTCAAAAGACGAAACAAATGGGGCTTATTTTTAAAGCCTATTTGTTAAACAAAAGGTAAAGAGCTAAAAAAATGCCATATGTTTGATATCATTTATAAAAATTGCGATTTTTTGCTCCCTGAAACAAATTACAAATAAATAAATGAATAATAACTATTTACAAAAACCAATATTACATGGTTGGTAGGATGGTTAATACATAGATTAATCGCAGACGATGCAATAGAGTCCGTAGACATCTAGGCATGCTAAATATCAAATTATCGATCGCGTCTTAGGGAATATTACACCACTTATCAGGCAATGCTCTCTGAAGTTCCTGTAGACATTCAGGTTGACGGGCTCTAACTCGTTGACCAAGCAGGTTCCACACTTAAGGATAGGCGCTGTCATTCATGAACACTGATTCTGAGACCATGGAGCCCCGAAACAAACGTGCATGTGGTTCTAGAATGACATTTGGCCTATCATGGTTCCAGTCTGAGCATGCAGGTCAGTTCTGGAACCCAGAATAATTTCTCCCCAAATGAGCAGTCCTGCACCATAACGGTGCCATTCAATGATGTTCTCTTGGTATTAACGGGAACCTGTCTCTCACCATATGAATATCCGGCGAGAATCAGACTGTAAGCTAAACCCGGACTCGTCGGAAAACGCCACACTTGCCCTCTGATGCGGTATCCACAATGCAAGCTCTCTACTCCAGACTAACTGAAGGTGAAGTTGAATTGCTGTTAGTGAAACAGATCTGAGATGTCTACGAGCCTATAGACCAATCTGTTTCTTATCATCTGTACACGACCTGCTTGAAACTGTCGCACAAATGACTGAAAGGAGCTGACGAGTCAGGTCAGAGGCTGTGGTGCTCTGTATGTTTCTTTTTCCAAAAACCGGTCCTCATTCAGCATTGTAACTCGGACTCGGCCCGTTCTGTAGCGTCTACTCACATTACAATCATCTTGGAATTGTCACCAAAGCCTGAAGGTGACACTGGACGATTCTAAGTTCCTCGAATACTTCCAATTGGGTACACCGACAAAACAGACGGCAAATAAATCTAAAACTTAAAAAATCATCTAAATGCGTCTTTTGTATCATAACTATGCGGTTATTGCACTGAAAGGCTTATAAAGTGCATGCGAAGAATTTTATTTCTTTATCTACATTCCTTATACACCACTCTCTTATACATTCTCGTCATTCTGACGTACTATCGGTGTCATCTGGTGGCTTCATGCAATTTGCATATGATTTTTGAAGACGTATGTAGTCCTTTTACGGGTGATTTATGTATTTTACAGTTCGATTTCCGCTTCACTTTGAATTACCCTTAATTTATGGACATGGAATGTATGTTACGGAGAAGATGTGTTTTATTAGTGTGGAGGCGAAGTATTCAAAAAAAAAAAAATACTTGAAACATGAATGGGCGTGGATAGGAATTTTTTTATATAGAAAAATAATGAGAAATAAAAAAAGAATACGTTACTAATTTCGGATACATTTCGGCATGAATTGAATTCTAGCCATTGGAATTATTAAGTCTGTTCATGTATTCAGTTACTTTTCTTATTATTATAACCAAACTCTTTGTAAGCTTAAGGCTTAGTACGTATTTTACGCCTCAGAAAAAAACTAAAATTATCACGGCCACTATCACTGTATTCTTCTAAATTCTAACCAAACTGTCACTCCGTTTCATCAAAAAAAAAATTTTGTTGCGGATTTCTAGCCTTATTATATACCGCCATGCCATGTTTTTTTTTGTTGTTGTTGATCAGAGATGGATGAGACAAAAAAACACACACACATATTCCTTTTACAACGCTTCCTCAGATTTGTAACCATTATGGGCACACATGGCCAGATTGACATTTTATGGATTGCGAACCATCAAAGCCACTTTGATTGAAGCTCTTTCTATCAAATGAATTGAAATAGAATTCTTTCTTATTAAAAAAAATCTTCACTTTAACGTCTTCATATATTTGAAGGTCATTAACATTTTTCATAATATTTAGAGGTTCTTGTTGTAATTGTGGTAATGATCTTTAAGAGTTTGTATCTTCGTCGCTCTGTTTCTAGCGCGTTTTCCTCGCTGATTTCAGTCCGTTTTCATCGTTTGTTCATCAAACCTTAAAATACATTTTTAGTTTTTGGGGCAAAGTATCACATTCGAAGATCTTGCTCTAGAAAAAGAAAACCAAAACAATTCACATCTTCCTATCTCCGTCCATAAAAGGGAATTAGAGCCATTGGTATTTTACACAATTATTTTTAATGACTTTTTATATAAATCGAAAGCAAGAAAATCTTGCTTTCTGGCTTTTATTTCCATCATTATTTCAAGCAACTTTTTTTAGATGCTCACAGCTCTAACATCAATCAATTGATATTGAAATATTTTCTTAACTTAATAGTTTTTCCTGTTACAAGCACACCCTGCATGCAAACTTGGAACATTATGTCATTTTGTTTTTGCTTTCACATATGTGAAGTAAAGTATTGAAATCGTTTATAGAAAATTCTGTTTGTCTTTGACGAAGTCAAAAACGCTGTGTGAGCTTGACAGACGAATTTTGGTGTATTCAGACTAAATGTGTGGATTTTTATCAAATGTTGAGCAAAATCCTTTTGGAGGAAATTTGTCCGTTCGATATTTCGAATATAAAAGCTGCAATACGAAGGGAGCTAGAAAGATGAAATTTAGTTAACATTATATCTATATCGTGGACACGTATACAAACTTTGATGCAAGTAGGGGATGCCCATCTGTTAGCATGGATCTTCAAAAGAATGTAAACGCGAGAGCTTAAAAATGCGATGACGTGAATATATCACATTTAGTATGGGATTTCCTAACTGTAATTGTAGCTCTGTTTCAGATTTTGATTTCAATGAATTTTGAGAATAAGCGTCTAAAACAGAAATTTTTTTTTATTAGAGAGTATATTTATTAGAGAGTTTCTTTATTAGAGTTTAGAGAGAGTATGTGAGAAAGTTTGAAGGGGACCATTCACGCTACTTATTTTGAGAAACTTTTTTATTTTATTATTTTTTTGAGACGATCTGAAAGCCTCAAAGTAGATAAACCACCTTTGATCTTTTTGCATTCATTCTTTCCTAATTTAATATAATGCTATAAATTTTTGAATGCATTAAAAAAAAACATCTACGGAGAAGGTGTGCGCTACGAAGATATTTATTACAGGTTATCGAGACGGAACTAATAAATGATAATTTTAAATAATTCAGAAAGATTTTTAAAGCGAGCGTTAAACTGACCTCGAACTTAAAACATGAATCAAATCCTTCGAAACCTTCGCTTGACGTAATGGAGCGCATAATATCAGACAAACTCGAGAGAAACCTCTCCGGGATCCTCGAGCACAATGCGACCCGGGGCCGGTAGGTCGATCGGATTGCTATTATTTTTGATCGTCTGATTTTTACTAAAGTTTTAATTACCGGTTTCTTGAATGAATGAGTTTGATAATAAAGAGTGGCAACAAATGCATAATTGTATGCAATATGTAAAACTTAATGAGTGAAAACTTTCCAAAAGCACCCCATGCATTATGGATCGGCTTGAGAGAGGTGCGGCGGTCCAGTGGTCATTTAGTGGCTTTTATGGACAACAAGGCCCATAAATCATCATGGATCTGCCCACGATGAATATGAATTGTTTTTGAATGAAACCAGTCTCATGGTGTGTTTTTTTTTTTTTTTGTGCATGTTCTATTGCGGTGTGGTCTCGAAACTCCAGGTATTATGAGTGTGCTGTCAGGGTTGTTTCTTTAATGAATATCCTGTGTTGTATATCTTTTGTACGCTTACGGGTTTCTCTGTATTTATTTAAGTCGTAGTAATTTATCAAAATTAATAAAGTATTTGAAAAAAAATACTTTTCAAGAACTTTTTCTATAAAGATAGAAAGATCCTGAAAAGGACTTAAAAAAAGATTAAAATGAAATCTGCTATGTATATTTCAATGTATCATATCAGAACATCATTTCTTGCACAGCCAAGCCTCACGTGCTCATGCAAGTTAAATTATATTTTTATTCGTTTAAATTGTTTCATCGAATGAGTCGCTTTAGTACTGCAAACGACCCAAAAAAAACTTTGTCTCGCATTTATTGTTTTTTAAAAAATTTACATTTCCTATTGTAATTGCGATGGCAACACGTTATTAAGAGCTGTTTTTAGATATGTTCGTATAGATAATAACATTTTTATTTTTCGCCTGCAGATTTTTGTTGAAGCCAAAAACCTCATTCCAAAAACAACATCATGTTCTGACATGATAAAAAATATTATTTGAAATTTTTTCTTCGACACAAACATTTACTTACATGAACTTGAATTTATAGGGTGAATTCTAAAGCTATTCCCTTTTCCCCCCCCCCCCCTCCTTTTCTAAAATAGGATCAAGGTATTTCCCCCCTGAAATTTTACAGAATGAAAGCTTAAATAAAATTGCGGTTCGTACTTTTATTTTTTTAAGTAGCAATTTCTCTTTCCTAACTTTTTGTACCAGACGAGAAAGTATTGTAACTGTTTAAAAAATCGAACATTTGGAAATTCTTCTCGTTTTAGATATTTCATTTCTTAAAAAAAACCATTTTTGAAATTATGTTTGTCTGAGATCACATTGACTTAAAACGCTTTGAGATTGATGTATGAAATTCGGTATAAGGTCTTTACGACCTACTTGTAGATTTCTATCTAATTTTGAACGAATTTCGTCCAAAGACTGATCGACGTCTGTACTTTTGAATACATGTAAATGCATCAGTTTTAACATCTAAGGGGTAGATTTTCTTTAAATCTTCAAACAAATTTCAATAAAGATGCACTAATGATAAAACTGAAGGAAAGTATTTATTATATTCCCATGTAATCTCATAACAAAAGCACATGCTTTGCAATTATACTAAGTCACAACAATAAGCCTCATTTTAAATAATCTCATCTGCCTCCCACTGCATTTACATTGCTTCGGTCGTTTTCAGCTACTGCTTTTCATTACTTAGGAAACTGGAGCGTGTTTAATTTCCATATTAAACTGCGCAGTTTTATCAGCTTTGTTATTACTAAAAATAAATTTATTTTGAAGTGAACTAAATCGTTGCTAATCCTTTATCTAGAAAATCCCTCAATAATAAAATGTCCTAACGGCTTTGACCTGCGAATTTATTTAACTTCCTAATTAGATCATGCAGCCCATTTAGAATATTAATAATTGTTTTAATTCTTATGACACTGAAAGGGCATATGAGATACTGAAAAGAGTTTTAATAAGATTTTTATTCTTCAAACTACATAATGATTTTCTAAAATTTAACTCAAAAATTAGTCAGGATTTTATTTTTTTATCCTTAACGTTTAAACAGCTTATTGCATAAGCACAATTTTTGCACTGCATCACATATTAAAAATACAAAAAAAATTCCAATGATACTAAATTTATTTCCTTATAATTTTTACTTTAATTTTAATGAGATTCTCGAATTTACTTTAAAACACTGTTTGTAATAATGCTTTTTATTGTTGAATGAAATTTAATATAAAATGCATTGCTTCAACAAATATTTCACTGCAACATTCCCATTATGATTTTTAAAAAATGTCTTTTTTTTTACATCAGTCTCAAAGTGGGACTGTCTCTTTAGGTTTAATTAAAATAGTTTTAGCCCAAAATGTTTTAATTGTAGAATATTACTAATTTTTTTTTCTAAATTACTTGATGCAACATTCGTTGCGGATGGATTGAATACAACTTCTTTAATTATTTAGCCTAAAGTAGACAGGGCAAGCGAATCCTATTTCATTATTTTGGAATAGAATATGAATTTGCTTAATTAATGTATTAATTTTATTTCATTTATTTTTTAGGATTTTTTTTTGATGATACATTTGCATGTCCAATAATACTTCTATTTTCAAAGGTGTAAATAAATCTACCTCACTTGAAAATCGCCGCTGCAACCGTTTTTGTCCTTCATGCAAGATTCGCATTAGTCTCTGTGTGGCAAAATGGTGGCAATAAATCTCCCGATGATAAATGGCTTAAAAACAAGAACCAAAAACATCGTTTCATATTTTAGCCGCGATGCTGGAGGAATTCTTTCCAGAATCCCGAAAGAAAAATAGGGCCAAAGGAAAAAGAGAAATTGCCTTCAATAAAAGCGCATTTCGTCAAAACCGCGCCACAAAAGGATGGCGTGGCGTGATTTCATGCCGTTCTTCAAGTGGTCGTGACTCCGAAACGGCTTCTCAATGGCCCGGCGCACTAAAGCGGGCGATTAACTGCTGCAGTGGAAGAAGCCGAAGTCTTTATTACGCCGTTAATTACCACCACTCCGCTAAGAAGGTTTTTTTTATGATTTTTTTTTACAGAAAATAGGTAAGTATTAAGTGCCTTTGCAACATTTTAGCAAAAGCTCGGATGGGTCCATGATTGGTCATAAGGGATGAAGGGAAAAAAACTGTACACCACCCCCCTGTACAAAAAAAAATGAAGTTTTTCTGCGATTTTATAGCATTATGGAAAAAAGGGGATGAAAATTTTAAAACCTCCTTGTGAGCAATACGTCTTTTCTTAGACGCAATAAGTCTAATATTAATAATAGAAATAAATAATGGTATTTCATGATCATAAATAAATTTCTTTAAAACAACAATGTATTCCTTTTATGATTTAAATGATTAATGATAAGTATATTAATTAACTTCCAAACGGTCTTTCGATTATATTTTTATCAAAATATTATAAATGAAGTAATTATCCACTTCGCATATAATGACGTGTCTGGCACCCGCATCGAATGACTGAATTTTTATTTTCAAGTCTGCAATTAAGCCCCAGAATTTATTTAAATTCTAAAAAATCAATATGAAACGATTTGGTATCCCCAAAACTCCATATATTATATACAAAAAATCAAATTAATAATAAATTACCAAAATAGGATGAGTTATCAAATTAGAAAGTTAAATAATTTCGTATGTCAAGTGGTTAAAAGGTAAGATTAAAGGAGAAAAAAATGAAAGAATCTTAAATAATCTAAAAGTTTATTTTCTTTTCACAGAATAATCGAAACCGACTGTTGTTGTTTTTTATTTAGGAAGATGCATTTATGATGTTGTAACTAAAAAAATTCCAAATAAAATCCGAAGTCTTAAATTTATCTTTTTGAGTCTTCGATCCCAATATCGTTAGTTCTTCTCGTACATGTTTATTTAACTGAGACAGTCTTTTAAGGTAAATGAACGAGATAAAATAATCTGAAGATTTTGAAGATGAATTCAATTTCATTTTAAAGCGATAGATCTCTGTAGATGTAGTAGGTGGACAATGGACAATTCTTAATTTGCCCCTTTTTTAGGCGATTCGATAAAACACATACTCAACACATGGACGGAAATCACGTATCGCAAATGGCCTGTGCCGACACATTGAACGCACATATTGCATTGCCGCTGACGAGTGGTGCCTAACTGCCCTAATTTAACATATAAAAATCCCGTTGAAGTAAGATGATAATCAACTGTTCGTTTCGATGGCTTGATTTACAAAACTGAAGCTACCTCCGGTTCTGGCATCATTGCTGCTCTTGGCTGTTGATTTTCACATCATTTCTACACAGGACCCCTATCGCAGTCCTCGTGTAAATAAATCTGTCTTCTAAATGCGAAGGACAATATTTCTTAAACACAATGAATCTCTGAAACTAAATGTGGTGCTGTCATCAGGTGAGAAGTTCTGCATCCACTTTGGACGCAATTAGTTAAAAAGATAAAATTCCAAAACGGATACTTATTATCGTCCTCGACCTTGATCATGCAAGACCTGTGTAATCATTTTTCATTAGGGACAGAATATTATCTTGGCTATGGATGATCTTTGATTATATGAAGCCGAATAATTTATCCTTTCAAATACTTTATTGACAGCGAACGAATAATAAAGTCTTGTCTCTAACGAAGGGACTAACTTTCCACTTCACCACACCTCTTTCATTCTGCATGTTGATCTTTAATTAATAACTGATTCAGGAGGGGTTCTTTTTTCTTACGGTGACTGCCTGCCGGATATTTCTTGGACTCGAAGTCTGTTTACCGGAAACCACATTCAGGCAATAAATGAATAATGACCGACCATTCAATAGCATCATTAAACTCTTTCCATAATAATTGGTTAATTAAAATTGGAACTCAATTATCAAAATAAGTTGCACTAAAATTCAAAGCCATGCTATTAATATATAGGATGCTTCATACCCGGCGCTTTAGTCCTCTGTAAATACATTTAAAAAATTTATTTTAAAGTTTGGTAAAATATTCTTTTGACCTTCTGGAATTGAAACCAAAAAGTACCCATCCCTTAGAGGTAAACTTTTACACTCTAGCCTCTGAAAATTCGAGAAAAATTAAGCCGTAAAAAGGATTTTTAAAAAACAATTTTCAATTATTTAATATAATATTTCGTAATAATGTGTATCTATTTTTTATATGTAATAATATAGTTTTCTTATACAGTGGCACAAAAAATTGAGGATACATGTTATTTTTACTTGATAAATCCAACTTTCAATCGAAATAACACATTAACTAGAAGTGCAAACGTGTTTTTATTTTCACACGTAACAAAAGAGTTAATTTACAGTAAAAATAACGAAAATCAACAAACAAATATCCAAAATTAAAAATTTCACGAGTATTTGAATTAAACATAGGCAGATCTTTACCTCAAAAAATTAAGGATACGCCAATGAAATTTATGTGACATATCACATACAAAGACAGCGTCAATATTTAGTTTCATGTCCTTTGGCTTTTATAATGACCCCCCCCCAAACGTCTTGGTACCGATTCGACAAAGAGATATTCTATCCCATTCTTCTTGTAACACTTGCTTTAAATAGGCTTTGTTCCTAATTTGGGGTTTTTCGACCGCTGTTTCGAGAGTGGCCCACACATTTTCTATGACATTGATGTCAGAGGATTGAGGTGGTGTGTGCCATTGCTGTTTACAATGAAAAAGACATCACATTTTGACATTACATGCCGTATGTTTGGGGTCGTTGTCTTGCTGGAAAATAAAATTTCCATCTAAACCCAATTTTTTTGCACTTTCCTTAAGATTGTCTTTGAGTATATCTATATAAAACTTATGATCCCTTATGCCATTCATAAAAACTAAATTTCCTACCCCATTTAAAGCCATACAACCCCAAACCATGACGGAGCCACCACCATGTTTAATTGTAAGACGTAAATTTTTTGGATCCAAAGCGCTGTTCGGCTTTTTCCAAATGGTGCGATGGCCATGACTTCCAAAAATGTTGAATTTACTTTCGTCACTAAATATAACTTTCTTCCAAAAGTTATCTGTGTTCAATTGATGAGTTTTTGCAAACTCCAAACGCTTTTTCTGATTTTGTAAGCTTATGAAAGGTTTTTTTTTGTAGCTTCTTGATTGCTACATCCAGCATGTCTAATCACGTTTCTCACGCTTTCAGCACTTACACTTTTGCCCATTATTTGAGAAGTTTATGTAGCTTGTTTGACTGCACTTAGTTTAGAATCAATCTTGATATCTTTCAAAATTTTCCTTTTGGCTACATCACTCAGAATACTTTTCCTTCCTCTTCCACTTTTATTTTCAATTAATCCATCGCTTTTAAATCCTCCAATGATTTTCTGGACACACGAGCGGTTTCTACAGATAATTTTAGCTATTTCACGATAAGATTTTCCTTTCTCGAATAACCTAAATATAAATTTTCTTATATAAATACTGGTCTCTCTCCGAGGACCCATTTCCCATTTAAAATTGCGATTTTAAATTCACATAACCAACTTCAAAAGACAAAAGTAGGATTCGAAAAGGTTTAAGATAAAATTAGCAAACTTAGGCTATTATAGTAGCAAGCAGAAAAAATCTAGTGGTATTTAAATAAAAAATTTATTGGTGTATAATTAATTTTTTGAGGTAAATGATCTGCCTATGTTTAATTCAAATACTTTTGAAATTTTTAATTTTAGATATTTTTTTTGTTAATTTTCGTTATTTTTACTGTAAATTAACCCTTTTGTTACGTGTGAAAATAAAAACACGTTTGCACTTCTAGTTAATGTGTTATTTCGATTGAAAGTTGGATTTATCAAGTAAAAGCGACGTGTATCCACAATTGTTTGTGCCATTGTATATTGATTACTTTACCTATCCTTAAAGTAGATTAAAAATTATACCTGCATAGTTTTTCTGTAATGATATATTTTACATTAATATACCAGTAAAATATAAATTTTTTGTTAGGAATTCTTTTTATTTAAGGGCAGTGAATAACGATTTAATTGAACTATGAATCTTAAAAAGTAAAAAAAAAAAGTACTTAATTAAATATTCGAATTATTGCGATGTTTCATGTTTTATAAATAATTCTCTAAAAAGTCTGAAACGAATTACCCTTAAAATATGTTTTCACCATATCATTTTCGAAGAGAAAACTTACACGAGAGTTTGAAATGGAATCCGTCTGAACATCAAGCAATGCAGAGTATTTTATAAAGTTTGAGCATTGTTTTTCAAATTAATAATTATTTAATTAAGTCGTATAATTCTTGTAAGCATGAAAGAAATGGTTACATTGTATCAGGTGCTTTTGATGTTATTTCGTCGATGACCATGATGGATCGAATTTCTACCTGCGAAACCTTGGCTTAACGGAATGAAATCGGCCCATTTCTTAAACGATTAGTGACTGGGCATGAAAAATGAGGGACAAAACTGTGGAAAAATGATCGCGGTCAAAGCGTGCTGAAGCAGCTCAAACGTTGCCCAAACCAGGATTAACAGCCAGGAGGGTTCTGCTGTGAATTTGGTGGCACTGGAAAGGAATAATTTCTTATCCGTTGCTTCCATGTGACCAAACACTAACATTCGGATCTCTATGTAAACAATTGGACCGTTTGAAGTTAGGGATTGACAGAAACAGAATCGGCCAACAGTGGAAATGATGTGTTCCATAAGCAAAAAGCCATTAGAACGGTATAATGAAGCGATCTTTAAAATGGCAACAGATTATAGAAGAAAGCGATGTATATTTGACCAAAATTGGTAATCCAAAACATTTTAAATAAAGTCTTGAAGTTCACAAGAAATTAATGCATTTCTTTTCCCCCAACCTAATATTTGGTAATAAAGTGAATTTAGATTCTTCATGAAATTAATGAGAGCGATAATCGTTTGTCTTTCTGCGTACCACCCTTTAGCGAAGCACAATACTCACAAAGTGCCAGCCTCGGGAATCTGAAATCTCTCCTGGAACATTAATACATCAATCGTCACTAAATAGGCTGGTGCGTTTAACGAGTAACAATAGTTCGGGGAGGTGGAAGATGATGTGTTTGAAAGCGTCAAAAGCATATCTTTGAAATATATTGTACTTCAAAACTCAGCTCATAAGCCTTCTTCATCAGGAATATCATTTCTGAAAGGATTGCCTCGTCCTCTTTACAGCAGTTTATCAGCGTGAAACGATACGAAACCAAAAACTGTTCCAAACTTTGAGGGAAACTTTGCAACAACGGTATTCCCCAAATGTGCCTGCATCAAATGAATTTTCCCACGAAATCAACTGTTTCTATCCATTAAATGTTTTCCCAGATTATAATGGGCTATAAAACACGGCACAAACAGGACAGATCACTGAAAACAATGCAAGGAAAAGTGGCGTGAGAAAGTTTAAATTTGCAGGAGATGAAACGCCTTAAGGTCTAATTACCAGTTCATAATATTATTATCTATGAACAAGAGTTTTCGATCGAGCGCTTCTCCCGAATCGCTTCCAGTCTGTTACTCTGTAATTAAAAAATACAAATCTCGATACAATTTCAATCAAAATCCCCGGAAATTCGATCCTCTCTTCTGGGACACTTTATCTCTCCCCGAAGCATCTGGTGGGCGTTGGGTTAATTAATCACGGAAACATTTTATTATCCTGCAGGTCGGTGGATTCTATAAAAAGGGAGCTCCGAATGAAACCTATTTTCAAAAACTCGCAATAGTTTTCATTGTAATTATAAATCGCATCTCTCGGCTTTCTTTTCTTCGCTGCGGAAAAAGCAATTAACTTGTGGGGAGGCGTTGAACACGCCACGAGCTTCACAGACCTGCTATATTTTATACGCTATTAACCTCCGGCCTTTCGCCGAAGTGTGGCTCCTACAGGTGGTTGAGCGTCTGCAAACATTGGTGCTGCACTTCGGAGTGAGTTGAAAGGCCCGGATCACCAGTTGAGTGGTTTGAATGCATTAAACCTCCTTGTACTGTGTCACTGTCAGGCTTTCATTGAAAACGCGTAGAAAGACGTTTCTTATGCTACAGCTTTTGACCTTTTTTCCCCCCGTTAGTGAACTGTTTGGTGGAGACGATTTCTTTTGGTTACTTGCGATTCTTGGACGAAGACTAATACCGATAATAATTAATAAATTACTTTATTGACTTAAATCAAAGCAGGTGATGAAACAGCGGCCCTTTAATTGCTTAACATTCGTTATGAGCACTTCGTAATCTATCGCATTTTGTAGTTGTTGCGCCTCGAAGCATCGGCTCGTTTAAATATTTTAAATTCCATACATCGATGTTTCCGCTCACATATTTGAGTAACAATTTTCAGGAAAATAATTTTTCATTTGCTCATTTTTCCATGAATCGAAATTTAAAATATTTCAATTTCCCTTCATATTATTCGTAATCAACAATTTTCACTGATAGATTAGTAGATTTTTTTTTCTGTTAAAATAAAATTTTCCTTGTTCATTTCAGCTAAGTAAATTCGCGACGAGAAAAATTCAATTTAGGTAACAAGTCAAGGTCATTTACTTTTCGAGTCGGCACTTCTTGTTTGTCAGTGGATACTAATTGCCGAAGGAACCTTGAACTTCTCGAACTTTTGTAAACATTTCAGCTTCCTTCATCATTATGTTATTATAGGATCTTGCATAACTCAGATATATTTGCCTACTATACGTAGAATAATCCGCAGTAAAGCATCTAAACATTAGCCTGGTTCTTTGGGCATATTTCAGTATTTTATAACAAAATGCCATCTTTCATAGATAATGTGCATTAAATTCAGGAAAAAGAGATTTTTAAATCCGAAAAACCTTTTATGGTGTGAGATTTGATTTTTTTCATCAATAGTAAACAAATACTGATAAGCGTAATATAAAACTTCAGCGTTACAGTAAAATTCCAGAAATAGGGAAAGTCCCAAGCACCTATGAAGGATTTAAAATTTATTTTTAACTGAAAAAAGTACGTAAT
The DNA here is from genome assembly GCA_026289955.1 of Argiope argentata. Classification (NCBI taxonomy): domain Eukaryota; kingdom Metazoa; phylum Arthropoda; class Arachnida; order Araneae; family Araneidae; genus Argiope; species Argiope argentata. The sequence goes on along the minus strand of JAOUZG010032936.1, from coordinate 5,572,039 downwards.
GTGAAGGCGTATTCAAAAAAGAATGTATGTTAATTAATAAAAAAAAATACTCGTACCTGTAATGGACCTTATTTCTCCTAATTTAGATTATCTTTCCAAAAATACTTCTCATTAGATACCATATATTTACCCTCGACTTTTCCAGTTTTCTAACACATGTTGGAAGTCGTATTTTTACAGGCTTTTCAAAATCTCTCCGCTGTTTTTAGCACTAACTCACATAATAGAAAACACTGACTCCGGAAGAGTTTTTTTCAATTTCGGGGGAATAGAAGGTTTCTTAAGAAGGCCTGTTAAGAGGATGGGGCATGGATGTGATGTGGAGTTTTGAAAGATAAATGCTGAGCAGTTGACGATCTTCCTTTTCAATCACAGCAGCTATGTGAATATTCACTTCCGTTATCAGAGAAGTCGGTGGAGTATCGGATCCACCACCCTTTCAGACCGATTGCCATCCTTGAGCATTTGGGCTAGGGAAAAGGTGCTGCGTGGAAGACTTTCCATATCCTTCTTTCTTTGTCTCACAGGCTTCACCTGAAGATTTTTTTTAATGCAAAATCAAAATTTCAATGTGCTGTCGCATATCACACTCGTGTCGGAAAAACATATTTGGTCTATTCTCAAGGCCACAGAAAGGATACCAAAATGTAAAATTAATCTTTTTTTCCTTTTTCCTTTTTTTTCAAACCACTCTGAAAAAAATTATTATCATTCCTTACTGAACAGCCCTCTCAGCAAATTACAGTAAGTTAGAGAACAATAATAAATTATCTAACTGGTTTGATTTGACGTATTGCAATAAAAAAATAAAGGGCACGAGAAAAAAGAGGAATTAGTTAAAGATAGTACTCCTCGATATCCTTGGCTGCTTCCCTAAAATCTGGATATGGCTGGTGGGTTGTGGCATTCTTCGTTTCTGGCATAATTCAAAATAGTTTACGATTTGAGGTATAAAGGAGACTGGGTAACTTTCATTTTGCCCATGAGGTCAAAAATTGGATCAACCACGTTTCTGATATGATACCGAGCGTTTTGTGTTTTAAGGAGCAAAGAAAATTCATTTTGGGTGCCTCTTTTTTCTCATCTATTTGATCAATAATATCCATGAATGAATGGAAAGGGGAGGGATAGCAACTGCATTCTCAATGTCAATGTAAAAATGTCCAGAAGAAGTATGATTTTCATATGGAAAGTGTAATAAAAAGAATGGGTTGTCAGTTTTCTGGTTTTAGCAAAGGGTTCAAATTCATTGGATCTGCATTCAACCCCCTTCTCCTATTTATAGCTCACACAAACTGTGCATAAACCCCTTTGAGAGCGATTTTTAAAAAATAAAAACAAACCACAACAGCGAAGTCATTAAAACGGGCAGCGGATTTCAAAAATTCCGATTCGGCATTCCATTCAAGTTCACTCAACTCGTACAACTGTTCCCGCCTTTCTCTCTTTTGTCTTCGGCGGAGGTCAGACTATTCCTTCGAAGTTTACTGTCAATGAGTATCCCGGGCAGGGGGTAGAGCAATAAATCCTCCCTTTATTGCTTAATCCGCCTGACGATAATAATGGCTTGGATGGAGCTTGACACTCGCGCTGCTAAAGGAAGATATTAAAATAAAACTCCTCGGCCAGATTAGGAGAACAGTAGTAAACGAAATGTCCCTTTACTCCTGTTGAGGGATTAGTAACTTACAGAGTTACTAACATTTAAAATAATTTGTAAAGTTACTAATAAGATATAATACTTGCTAGAAATGCACTCGTGAAATAATATTGAATACCTTTACATCTGCGTAAAAAAGAAAAGAAAAATATTTTAATAATATATATAAGCAAGTTTTTCTGATACTACCTGTAGTATCGTCTATACTATCTACTTCATATTAAAGAATATTTCCCAGGTTCATTTATTACCATATTTAAGGCGCGTGTCAGACTTTTGCACCAATAAAATCCACCGACCATCCTAGGTTCATTTATTTAGCAACAATTCTTTCTCTTGATAACACTAAATTAGTACGAATAGATGAATTAGTACGAATAGACTACGAGACCATCTTTTAAAATTAATTATTTTTTTTGTAGTAAAATTATTGTGCTCTAAAAAAAATTGTGTTCAATTACAAACAAATAAGGAAAATCATTTTAAAAATATTAAGACCCACCTATTCTGTTCGTATTTGTTTTTATTTTTTATAAATCTTTTTCATAATTTATAAGCATTCTTACATTTTTGTGGGTACGTCCACCCTCTAACAATTTTAATCTCACACACACATTTAAAAATTTTACAAATGCATGTAATTTTGTTTTTCATTTTTGCTTTAAGGATTATATCCTTTTTTTTGATACTTAAAGACATTTGTTCAATTTTGCCTTAAAAACTCTGTATAAATATGTATAAAAAAGTTGAAAATAGATTTGCTTGTATTTTAAACCATATACAATTCAATATTAAACGAATTTAAAGGAAATTCGACGCACACATTCGATTAGTTTCTTAGTATTTAGAAGGAGTATTTGTGCAGTTATAACGTGAGCCTCTAAAGAAATTGATATACAGATTGAAAAATATTACATTTTACTGGTATAACTTCTGCAGAAATAATTGCACAAAATTATTTTTACAATAACTTAAATATTTAAGACATTATATTTTTTAGCAACATTAGTTTCTAATCGGTAATTTTTCACCTTTCAATCTATTTTTTAAATTAATGTAAACATATTTTACTAATGTATTTTTGTCCTTTTAAACATTAAGCCCATTTTCTGATTGATTACATTTAACATTTGAGTTTTTGCCAACGTTGAAGATAGATGATTTTTTTCCGGTTTTTGTGAAATTTCTGTTTAAATTATTTTGCATAGTAGCTTTTAACACTTGCTTTAAAAGGCTGTCTTTTAAAACTATGGCAATTATTTTAAAGGTGAAATCTAATTTTGTATCATATTTTCTTAAATTTAAAAATTTAAATGCCACCGTACCATCAGTCTTTTCCTACTGGTTTTCTTAGCTTGAATTTAATAAAAAATATTGCTTAAAAATAAAATTTTAAAAATCTAAAACATTTTCAATATGTATATTTATATATGTGCGCCAAACATTTCCAACTCACCGATTGCGTTTTGCTTCCTGAAATTATTCATGGACTATTTACATTTTATCATCTGAGATTCTGTATCAGTAGCAATTGATATTAGCACCTAATTATTACAATTAAACATTTCAACGTTTTATTTCTATATAATCGAGTTTATCCCAACAATTCCATTTTTATGGCAGAATATTTAACGCTCTGTCAAACCCTGATGATCTCTCAGTTCCAAAAAAGAATAAAAACTCTTGTTGCTAATTCTTCATATGGACAGTTTTTCTGTCCTTAAAGTCTTGGAAAACATTATATTTCTAGTAAGAAAGATTCATTTACAATATGGCTAAGAAAATCTTAATTAGAATAAAACTAAGCCCTCCAAAATCGTATTTGTTTGACTTTAGTGCCTTCAAAATGTCTTGAAATGAAGCGGCGGATTCTATTACAGGGGAGAACTCATATTTGGAAAGAATTGCAGCTGAAGATATTATCGCATATTATAAAAATCTATTCCAAAATATTTATGAATTTAACCAAATAGCAAGTACTATGAGATTATTACATTATATATATATACATATATGGATATTTATTCTATTTTATCCGTCATTTTACGAGGGCCTGGTCTTGACTTTGGAACCGAAGGCGCTCAGCCGTCGAGACAAATTAAAACGGCATTTTGTGACATCATAATAAGAAATGCAATTATCCAAATGGTTATTTCTTCAGCCCCGTCAAATACGATTGTACATTCGCATCCCTGCAATAATAATAGTAATAATAACACAAACAGGTCGTACTCTGTTGATATTTCCAGCTCTTGGAAAAAGTCAACAGAGCAAGCTGAATCGCGAACCAATATTGTGTGACAAAATCGTAATCAGTGCCATTTGTAAATTCTTCTCTGACCGCTAATCTCCGATATAAATTTCAGTTGTGTGTCATTAAAAAAATAGCGGGTTTTTTTTGGTAAAGATTCTGTTTGATATAAATTTTCATAAAAAGAAACAAGAAGTTATTTTCTCTCGACACTGTTATTCTGTTAAGTTAAAAACCTTTTTGGAAATTTTATTGAAAACTAAGAAATTCCACATTTTTTCGTAATCCATGTTCCTCCATTCATTTGTAGTTAGATTCCGGCAAAAGCCTAACTTTTATGCATGCCGTATTTAAACCCTAGACACATTTTTTACCCGTATTCTTTGGGTAGTAATTATTTAGGTTAAAAGCTCTTAAGAGCTCAATGTGAAACTGCGCTCCATTTAGGCGCACATACGTTCCTTTTTTCCTTCTTACACATAGAACAAGTAAGCGCAGATTGAGTTGCGAGTTCAACAGCTAGTAAACATATAGGGAATTAAATGCCCATTTGTTTGTTTATTTATTTGTTAAAACCTCATCTTATTCCGCATCTTTTCAAAGAATCAAACAATATTTTGTGTACGGGCTTTTTATCTCGTTGAAGGATTAACTACGTTATTGAATTCTTGCGGTCCTCTGTGGGCTGTAAAGTAAGGGAAAAATTGCTTTAATTTTCCCCGGAACTCATCATTGCAAAATAGATTGGAAAGATTAGATTTTTAGTGACAAAAATATCATTCCTTTTTCAACTATTTCTCTAACTAGAACGGATTTTTCAAATCTTTAGAGCCTTGATATTGTTTAAATCGATATCAACGGTTCTAAAGCGTCTTAAAAGGGTTGAATATAAAAATTAAAAAACCCTACGACATAAAATTATTTTGTATCTTGATTTTTTTTAAAAAAAATAATATATGGTAGGTTGAGCCAGGACAACAGTGAATCATAGAGCATATAAAAAGGAGATAAGATGGAAAATTCTGCCTAGTTCTAAAGTCTCTCTCCTTTCCTTTAATCATTTACGAACAAAATGCTGTTTGATTTTTGGACGCACAACTCAATAAAATACCTTGTAGGTTTGTTTGTTCCTTTGAACCATTTACCATCCGATGTTGCTGCTGCTTACGACACTTGCCATAGACAAGCTCTTTGACTGTCAGCCGTTTTAAGCCTAGATTTTTAACGTCTCTTCTTTCATTAGCGCCATCTAGGGCTGATACGTCTTAGCTGCTCATCCATCGCAACCCTTTTCACTGGGGGGGGGCTTCATTTCATTCCCTCATCTACAGACCGTAATGTGGACCACATTCAGAGAGCGATCTCCTCTGATTCAGTACCCCTACTGATAGAGTCTCGACTTGGAGGACTTTATGTCAGATTTATACGTGCAGCAGCCATAATATAAACGGAGAGCCTTCGGGGTTCACAAATCATGGGATGTGAATCCAACAGCCTACCAACCAGGCTATGTTGAAACTCCTTCGGATTGTAAATGCAAGTATTCTGCATTTTTATTAAATTTGATTTAAAACGGATGGTTTCAATGGCCCCTAATTAGTCATAAATAACAGGATTTTGATATTACCAAACAGGTGCTCAAATAACTGACTAAAAAACTATTGTCTGATAAATTTGTTATCCAATTAAGTTAATTTGAACAAACCAGTTCCATTTTTCAAAAGTCTATGGAATGATTTGTGCATGCATTCTTATTCAACCGATCTATCTTGCCCACCAACACTCCTGCCGAATCATTCAGTGAAACAAAAAGAAATTTATTGTCTAAGAGTCTAAGTTGCTGTATCTTCTGCTCAATAAAACCGTCCTGAAACGAGTCTCTTAGCCCAATTTTTTTGTAAAAGAAAACAATAACTCACTTCCGCCGGGTGTAAGGACTTCCCCAGGAGGAACCGGGATCTGGCAACTGCAGAACCGGAGATAGGCCACCTCGGGGTCGTCGGAGACAGGCTGCCGAAATTTATTTAATCTCAGATAAACTTTTAACTCCAGAGTTCTGTCATAATTCATTGCTATTCCCGATCACAAAAATTGTTTTTCAAGCTTTCATGCTGCAAAAGCCATTAGCTTGAGAACCCTGTTTTGAATAGATTTGAGAGAAACATATTTAGATCTTTATGATGCTTATATTAAGCTTATGCATTCAAGAATAAAAATTTGTGTGTGCGCTCAATACAATTTTAAGTTCTTTAAATCGTTGTTACGACCAGAGGCTACGTTTCAATGAATGAGAACATAGGGGGGGGGATAGTGATTTGGAATAACTAAATATGATTCAGAAACTAATTTTTTTAATGTTTATTAAGTAAAGACATGTTAAACAATTATTTAATTATTAATAATAATTTAAATAATGCATCCTAACAAATGAATTGATTATCCTTTTGTTTTTGAACTTTCAAAAATAAACGGAAAAAAGGATAATACTGTTTTGTTTTGATGGTGAAACAGTTTTAAATTCTTTCCGTGTTATATCTCATACTAATTTAGAAGTCTTATGACATTCTGCTCATTTTATTTTACACTTCCTTTATTTTCTGCCGGCACCTCTAAAATGTTAGCTTTAATTTGAAATGGAAAGATTTTAAATTGAACCAAAAATGTTTTTTTTCCTTAATTTGAGGCTTATTATGAGTGTAAAAAATGAAATCGTTCAGCACTGACGTTTTATGTGTGTTGCAGGTTTTATTACTAATTTATGTGAAGGATTAAGACACTATTCAGGGAAACTTTTTTTTGATTCATAATAAAATTCCAATTCGAGTTTCACTTTCAGAAAGATTTTAATGCTGTAGTTAATTTTATTTTGTTTCTGTCAGTAAATCTACTTTTGAAAAAGTTATGAAGTCAAAATTTTATAGAATGAGCCGTTCTTGAGGAATCGTATTCAATAAAACATTCTTAGCTCATTAATTTTTAAATAAAAATGTTTCAGTCTTTTGCAACCTAATTTGACCAAGTTGAAACGCACTGAATTACGAGTTTTTAAAGAATTGTCAACTCCTTCAAAATTTTGAGACAGTTAGGCTTGAAAAAATTCCGGGTGACGCCATTGGCTTATCTAAAATCATGATTTTGCGCAAATTAGTAATAATCTAATTATCATCATTCCCTTTGCTTTAGATGCAAAACAGTACAAATTTTCTGAAAAATATAAATGGTTAGCGTCTTAAAATATAATCAAATGTCACTCATATGACAGAATACCTGCATAAAAGTTGAAAATGCCTAAGTTGACTGCCTAAAATTTTATTTTTTATTTCATTTAGGCCATTTTTTTATATTAGATGTATATGTTAAATACAAAGTCTTTGGAAATCAACTGTTCGCCCCTATTATTGTGTATATTCAATATTTAAACAATATTTGGCATATTATATATATATATATATATATATATATATATATATATATATATTTAAAAAAATTTAAAAATGCAAAAAAAGGTATAATTCGAAAAACGGTTTTCTGAATTTTTAGATGTAAAAACTGTTTTTGTTCTGTAATATTTTTAAAAGCTATAGTGAAAAAAAAAAAGACAATTTTTTAAAATTTTAAAAAGTGCAAATTTTTATTTTCCAGAGCATATGAGAATCAAATTTGATAATTTTAGATCAGATGGCCTAGACTGTAGAGTGCCAATCAACACATTCATTATTATTATAAGTAAGGCAAATATGTATTAATATAGTTATAAAGAGGAAAACGACATTATATGGAAATCTTCATTCTTTCTTTTTTATATAATTTAATTCTATTTATCTAAAAAAGATTGATCATAAACATTTGAAAATAAAGCGAAGCTTTTATTTCATTTTAAAGTTATAATTTTTTTTTAAATTTTAAAACTTTTTCTCATTTTTTACAATTATTCAGAAGCAAATATTCTTCAGGAATTTCTAATAATTTTCTTCTTCAAATAAATATTTTTTCATTTATTTGTTTATCTAGTTCTTTTCTCCGTCTTAATTATTAGTTGATTGTCTTAATCTATCACAAATTCCAAATATAGGTAAAACAAATCAAACAAGCAATAAAGGGGGGGGGAATCTTGATTTAATTTGAACGGTGCCCTTTTGCGTCAGTTTCCGAAATCTGAGCTCAGCAAGTGAGGTTTAAAATAATTAAGGCGTGTGTAATTGATTCTCATAAATTAATTGCTTTTTCTGACATAGTTAAATCATCTACTCGTTATTTGCATTTCAATAACGTCCTCTCTAGTGCTATGAGCTCCAAACAAAACAACCTTCTACAAAACTAACATTTAAGTCATATTCCTTACCACAAAAGCAAATACAAATAATTAATTAACTCGCTCATAAATTAACCACTCCCCCACTTTACAAACAAATATACGACAAAAGAAAACAAATTACTAAAAAACAGCCTTAATGGACTCCACCACCCACACACCACTGTCGCTCCAAATGGCTGTCAGAGATACATCCCCCCATTCCAGACCCAACTCTTGGAATAACAAGAGACTAGAAGCAGCTTTCTCATTTCGGCCACAAAGACATAAATTATCAGCGAATAAAATATAGAGGTTGCCCAGTTCGGGGTCAGGGCACGGGGCCCCGGGGCCCTCCATGTAAAAGATCGTAATGAAACAAGGCGGAACGAAGCCTCTGTCGCAATCCCGGCAAATGCATCATTCTGAAGGGTTGCAAAGCGATTCTCGACCCCGAAAGAGGAAGCTGGAAGCGAAAGGGTTCGGAGTCTTCTAATGCTTGTTCATCGTTCTTTATGCGGCCAACATGAGCGCCTCAATGCAGAAGAGACCTTTCGGGACGGAGGGGCGCATCGGACAGTCTGTGGGATTGGATGAGCGGTGCGAACTGTCACCCGGCCAACAAGTCCACCTCGGTGGTCCTCCCGTCTGAGGCGACTCCATTTCCTAGCAAGACGGATGTCGTCCATGCTAGCGATCGGAAGAGTGATTGCTTGAGAAATGCGATTTCTGTTTCGTACAAAGCCTGGAATATATGTATGAGAGTCCGAGTCCAAGTAGAATTAAATGTAGTGTATTTCTCTTCGTATATTTGGTCTTAAAAATATCTATATCTACATAATAATAAGATGTTGGAGTTAAGTTCCGATTCCAACTCACAACATATGTTGGATAATGTCCAATTAATTGAATATATTTAGCCAAAAGTTGTTATCATTTTGAAACAATGAAATCGCAATGGCATTGTTAATGTTCATGAACAGTTACAGAAGCTTAAACGCGACAAGATTATATAATTTATATTAAAATATCTCAGAAAACATAAAACTACATCTGTGATAATTCATAAACCATGAAATCTTTAAACGTGACTTGACAAAAATATGCTTAAAATCTTTTCTTTAAATAATTTGATATTCGTATTTGTGTTTTTAACACCCAAATGTTTTCTATTATTTTGTCTTAGTTTATTTTTTTAATGATGATTTTCTTACTTCTTTTTTCTAAAGTGCAAATTATCTTTCCAGTAAATTTACCGTTCATTTGTTTTTAAAAACACTGATATCATTGAAAATTTCAAAAGCAGATTTATTATAAATGCAATGCTACAAATACAAATTCATTTAAAAGAAATGATTCTAAAATTCTCTAAAATCTTTCTCAATCTTTTAACAACACGAAATGGAAATATTTCTATCACGACTGCGTAATGGACATATGCGGCTTCGAAACTTGGATGGCCACTTAGGGAACTTGCCGACTTGCCATTCTTATAAAATTCTATCGAGTCCATTAATATTTTTGATGAGTTCCAATTCGGTGGTGTAGGTACGGGGACGTAGCTATAATGGACACATAAAATTTCGTACTCAGAGATTGCACTCCGAAACTGACCGTTGTTAGAGCGGACACATTTTTTCACCATCTTAGAACAGATAAAGGTTGCAGATAAATAAATATTTTTAAAAATTTATCAATATAATTTAAAATTGTATTTTATGAGGCAAATCTCCTTCACTCGAAACAACGTTTTTTTCTTTTACCAAAGGTGTTTTTTTTTGCACTTGATTATTACAAGGATAAACACAATTTTGTCAATCAAATTTAATTGTTTCTATTATGATATTATAATGTGAATAAATTTTAAGCATAGCAAAATCTAATGAAAATAAAAAAAATTTCAGAACAATATTTAAAAATTAATAGTAAGTGAAAGTGTGATGAAGGATATGAACGAATTTCAGGAATGCATTTTCTTCATGACGAGATGTCTTTAACCCACAACCAAATGATCCCTAATTTATTTTTTCGAGGTAAACGGTGTGGGTAGTCCTCTACAACTAAACATTTTTTTTCCTTTTATAAAGAGAAAAATTTTGTTTAAATGGCTATACGTTCCCTCACAGATTTTTTCGACGATATAAAACGACATACACATTTCATAAAGATCAAACATCTGCTGAGAAAATGAGGAAGGCCTTCTCTTTCAAAAGTCTCTGCAACTAGTGCAAAGCTCGAAACTATACAACAGAGGACGAATGACTGATGAGGGAAACAACACAATAGGTGCTAGAATGTTTTCAAAGCCCGCCCAGTTACCTCATGTGGCACGCAACCTCCAGTTCCTGCCCCATTTGTGATTGACTCTCTCCACCCTCTTTCTAATGAGCCCAAAACGTCCAATACCACATCGCTGTTTGAGGTGTATTTAATTTTTTATTCGCGTGATGAGTCGATTTATCGAGAATTCGGTTAAAAGTATAAATTTCGATCAACACTTCGTTTTGACTTTGTCCTGGCTGGTTCTCTAGCATAAGCTCTCCATAACCAGAAACTGCTTCACCCATCCTTTGACGTAATAACGACGCTATTATTTTTAACTACATGTCGTGCGAAACCATTTTTGAATGATGATAAAAAGATGTTTTGCATTTTAAAAAACAGAATGTTTTCTTCTGCTTGGAAAACTCCATTTTGATAACGACGGTGATGAGCGGTTTCTTCCAGCGGCATCTAGCGGAGAAGTTCGATGTTGCCAGATGAAACTCGGGTCATTTTAGTTTCAGAATAAATTTGTTTCAGTCAAATCAATCAATCACAGAATTCGTAATGTGCTATTATTTTTGTGCCATTCCACATGAAGCAGGCTGCATTGCTTATCTTTTAGATAGAAAAAGCGTTTAGTTTGTTCTCTATTTTAGCGCAACATAGGCAACGATGGACTTTTACACCAATAAACCAAGCTAAACTCTCTTTTTGCATTTTTCTACAAAACTTTACAAGAAAATTCCTTTTTATCCTTTAATATGCAATATAGTTCAAAATTAGAAAAGGAATCTACTGAGGGCTCACTTAATTACGTATTTATGCTTTTTACTAAATGATGTTGCAGTAAATTCTCGATTTTCTATTTAGTATATTTTGCTGTGGTTATTTAAATACACGTATACAGAGCAGATTTTTTTTTTGTGTGTGTGTGTAAGATAAAGATGTTGCACTTTCTCATGTATTACTACTTATTATGTTGTATATGTCGGTTTTCTTTTATAAATAAAAATACTTAAAATGTATCTTGAGCCCTTTTCCTTACTTTTCGGGGTCCCATAATTCCACGAATCATCGAGGGTCACGGAGCGTTTATTTTCTTCCCAATCCCGCCAGAAACAAACTCCGAAGCTGCCTCACAGCATGAAATGAAAATTGCAGATCAAACTTCCCCGCGCCATTCTTGAACGAAGAGTGCCGTCCGACATCGCATACATCAACAGAAGGGCCTACATTTATCATTTGCTCATCTGCAATAGACTCGAGGGGGACCACACCTCGGGAAAAAGGAAAGAGTCGTTGGTTCCTCTGAGTAGGGATTCGCATGAAGAACGACTCGGAGGAATCAATGACTGGCCCTTCTCATTTCGTCCATAAATCTCGGGTCTCTTTTTAAGTGCGATTTAATGTTTCTTAATTTGACGTAATTGTTCACCGTTCGTTGGATGCTATAAATCTGGATCTGCTCTGTACAACTGCGCAGGAAATTTTTTATTATTATGGTTATTATCTGCATGACATTGTTTAACAGAGTGAGTGCGGGGCGTGTTCTATTAAGGAGGATCTGCAGATATCGATGGAGTAACAGATAGGTTCGTGTGTCTGAGAGTTACAAAGTTGCTTGTATGGCAAATTCAATTAGGATGAGAGAGGTTTAATTTGTCTTTCAAGGGCTTTACTGCTCTCGTCATTTCCGTTTCAGCGTTGTCTCCTTATACTAAAAGCAACCTGCTTTACCGAAGTTTCGTAGAGCTAGAGTAGACAGTTAAAAACTGATTTCTTAAAAAAATTATTTTAAGTGCGTTGATCGTTGAATTTAATTAACCCAGTGAAAGGACTGTTCTGAAAAAATGAGCACACAAATGTATTTAAATTATCATCCATGTTTGGGCTTCTAAAATTTCACAGCAGACTATGGCTTTAAATATTAGAATCATTCAATTAGCCAGTCATCTTTAATTCATAGCTTAAAATAGAATTTGTTTTTATAGATAAGAAGAAAAAACCGATAAAGACTAGTTTTACACGTGAAAGTTACTTATGTTATTAAAGAGTTATGAATAGTGCAATGTGCATATCTTTTCAATGAATCAAACAAATAAAGAAGAAGAAAAAGTATTTTTGTGAAGATTTTCAGTAAAATATATTTATTAGCGTAGAGAGTACAAAACAACAGAAGCTGTTCATATGAGTGTAAATAATAAATGATTTTAGTGAGACACTCAAACTAATCCAAATAAGCCAAATAACATAAAATCTATTCAGAAATAACAATGAAAGTTGTCCTTTAAACCCCCAAACGTTACGAAATGAGTTACGACACTAACAACACAAACATTATTCAAAATAAGGCTCCCGGGTGCGGAAATGAAGTACTGTACAATGTTAACAAGAGGAATATTATCTAATGCAATGAAAATATTTCCTAATAAAATAAACCAGATAATAGAATATATGAAAATACTGAAAATGTTAAAAAAATAATGAGATTTAAAATTCGTATGAAAGCTATTCGTGACTAGAAATTTAAAACGTTTTCTTCATCAAATGGAAAACTGGGATGATATGTGACTATACAAAGGAAGAAATCACAGAGTTATTTAATTCTTGAAGTCGTGTGCTTTTTGAATTTATGTATGCGTAACTTAAGAACTGAAGTTGGGAAGATTTCATTTCGTCCTGTATCTACACTAAGCAAAATTATTATAGATCGTTGCCAAATTTCGTTAAAAGTATTTATACTATGTTGGTTAAGATATTTTTGGATAGTTGTTTTATAAAATTTCCAGATATAAGAAACGTATTTTTTGCAAATGTTGTGTTCAAAATATCTAGATTAAAGACATTAAATAAGAAATGTTATGTTTCTAATAAAGCATTTAATTTGCATCCGCATGAATTTGTATATCTTTTGATTTCATTTTAATTTACAATATTTACAAAAAGCTTCACTTGTCTTACGGAGCGTCATTCCTATTTTGAATTCATTGAGTAAAACATTGTAAATGGCAGTTAATGCCGAATTATGAAAAGTAGATATAGTTGTGTTGAGATTCCGCAAATTAATATGGAATTAAAAAAAACAATGTGCGTTGAACTATAAAATTTAAAAAAAAACTAAGTTACTGAAAATGATAAGTGGTCTTCTAAATGATTGCAGGTAAAAACTTTAATTTTTTTTTAATATTTATCTTTTTAAAAAAGGTAAATATTAAAATACGATTTCATTTTGTACAAAGCTATTAACCGGAGCTAATTTCTTGTTATTTTATTTTTTTAAATCAACAGAAACAGAAAAAAAATAATGAGATTAAAATATTGTTACAGAAATAATAATTGAAATAATTAATTTTTTTGGTTATTATTTTAGAATTATTCACAACTGCTTTTGCAATAATTATTTTAATAATTAGGCACAGCAACGTATATACACGAAATATTTTGTAATTTATAGGTACTTCATAAATGAATAAACAGCGTAACCATTATTAAGCGAATCTCTCAAAACTAGCTCAAAATCTTAAGTCTAAAACACTATTGAATAAAGTAAACATTAAATAAAATAAGTAGAACAAAAATCTTTAAGTATATTACTTTTAACTGGATAAGACATTACAATAAGAATAACTGATCACTTAAGCTACCTTAAAAAGCGAATATATATAGCCTTTTAAAAATATACAAAACTCGTTTCGACTGATATATATTGATTTACTTAAATGTTAAGATAAATATTTCTTATTAATATACAATATGCTTTATAAAACCTTTTAAAATACAGTTTAATAAATATTATTAAAATAGATGAATATTATCGAAAATTTTGCCTTGTTCAATAGAAAATGTATATTTCTTTTAATGAAACTGCAATAATCAAGTTATCGAAAGATGTATGTAGATATAAAAAGTGCATAAAACTAATGCTATTATAAATATTATCTCTTAAAGAAAGTGGTAAAGATACGTAAATTGAATCAGTAATTCTTAATTATCTCTATCGCATTTTTAGGTTAAAACTCAACGGCGTATAACGTGAAATTAAAAATCTATAATAGTTTAAAATAAATTATAAATAATACATATTGCAAATGTAATGAAAATAGAAAATGAGTATGGAATAATTAGTCTGAATTTAAAACAGGTCTTTTCAATTTTTTTTTCAAACTTAAGGCGCCTTTCTATTTTCCTCTTATATATATATATATAACTATTGGGGACGGATGCTTTATAAATGGTATTTTATGCTGCTTTTTCTTAAAGAAACGGTGTGCTTGTTTTGGCGTTCCTCCACAAGCACTAAATGCTTCAGACAGGCGGTGGTCCTCGCAGGTATCTGAGATGAGGGGTGAATGAAAAATTGAAGTTGTTGAGTCTGTCACAGCAGTTCGGCTCCAGATAGCACGCCAAGCAGAACAACAGAACCAACGTCAGCTGCACGGGCACGGCGACGCGGATAATTCGCCAAAACCTCGATGATTTCTTTTTGGCGCCGACGTCTTCCGAATGGTGGAGGGAAAGTTTTCTTCTCTGGAGGGATTCGTAAGCATCTATTTGTTGAATCGCATCCTCGAAATGGTCATCTGGATCGTCCTCAACGGTGGAGGAGTTCGGATGTTCAACGCTAGAAAAAAAATAATAATAAAGAAAAAGAATTTAAAATATTTTTTTTCTTTTGTAGAACTACAGTTAATATTTCTGCCATTTAATGAATTTAATTATTCAATAAACAAATAAATAACTAATTAAAAATTAAAACTTTCAATATAAAGAAAAATTTAAGAAATTAAGATACAATTAAAGAAATATAAGGTGATCAACTAAGTGTAAATACGGAGAAATAATTAAAGTGTAAATATAAAATACAGAAATAGATAATTGTTTTTTTTATCACCTCACATGTTTGTAACGGCATAATAATCCATTAAATTGTACTTTTCTCGGGGAAAAATATATAGCAGAAATTTTATTTGCTTAAAATGTTGAGTTGGCTATTAGAAATGGATCTCTCAGGATTGTATACAAAAATGTTATCCAATAAGTAACGGCATTTTGACACTGGTTTTTCGAGAAAAAATTATTGAATTTGAAAGGGAAAATGGAATTTGGAAAGTTATAGAACATAATGATAAGTTAAATAAAAATAAATTTAAAATAAATAAAACTTTGGAAAAATACTTTTCAATTTCCTTATATCGAACTTTTTTTTTTCCGAAACTCCATTTAAATACACATCACATAGATAAAAAAAATGATAAAAATTTTACATCATTATAATCATTGATTTCGCAAAAATTCAAAAAATGCTTCTAACACTTTTTTTTATCTGTCGGAATCCGGGAAATAAAATTATATTCTGAAAACGTTCTATAATTTCATCTGACATCATAATGGGCGACATAAAAAAAGTAAAATTAAAATTCGAAATAGAAGAAAGAGTTCCATTTTGAAACTATTCATTTTCGAGGAATATAGAAAAGTATTATTCGCGAGAATAACAGCCATTGGAAAAAGAAAACAGGTTTAAGGATTGAGAAAGTATTTTAATTTTTTTTCTCTTTAAATATCGACTTTTGAGACACAATTTGAAATTGAAGAAAATTGTTTTCAGAACAGAATTTTCTTTCTTTCCTCAGATTCTGATTAATAAGTCGGAAGGAGTATTCTCGTCGAAACTTTTTCACTTCTTCTCCAAAATAGACGCTTTCACACGCAGAAACTCGTGGGCCATCGCTTAAAGTCGCGGTTACTCTTTACGTGACATCGATCAACGATTGTTATGAAAAAAAGATCTTTGGCGTGAATCCATCATTTTTAGCGAGCATATCATCAGAATACGTATTCTGGCCAATCCTTTAATATCCAATGAACAATAAAATTTGCCAAGGATCTGCAAATGAAACTGAATGATAACTTAAGGAATTTCATTGACTTAAGTGGTATCGTTTAGGAACTATCGCGTTTACTTGGACGTGACAGTACAAATCGACAAAAGATAAACCCATCAAAGGATTCGGTTCAAAATTTAATAAGTGTCTATATTGTACACACTAAATCTGTGAACTCACTTTTTTCTTCATAGTTATCGAGTTCTTTTATACTCAAACAGCCAGGCAGACAGACTTCTCGTGAATGAATTTCGTACCAAATTGAAGAGAAATCCACAAATTTGTCTGTCATTTCGTACGTGAAATTTCTGGCACCTGGCACAAAACTTTCTGAACTATCGTACTTGCTTCTTCTGCATATAGATATTCAGACTGGTGGACCCACCACATACACAAATGGAATTTCTAAATTTTCTCTCCATTAAAATAGAAAATTGAAAAGTACTTTTCTAAATTTTCTCCTGATTTCATTACAAAATGGACTATACAACTTAAAACTGTCTGTTAAAAACCCGAGTCCTTTTGATTTACACTTTTTCTTTCAGATTCCTTTTAGACAAATATTTTCTTTGTTTAAACATGAAATACCTCATCACTAATGCAGCAGTATCCAAGATGCAAACTTAAGAGGCATATTATAAATAGACAATTCAAGAACTTAAAAAAACAAAGCTGTTACATATCCTCCCCTTCTTTTTGTACTATAAATGTAGTAATATTTTTTATACGCAACGAAACACACGATGCATCTATGCCCTTCCTTCTTCCGTAAATAATAGTTCACTATAGTTCAAATATGCAAATATGCAAAATATTATCAATACTTTTCAATGTTTTTCCTTTTTAAAATGTATATTAAAACACATCAAAATGAATCCGTTTTTATACAGCAAGAAGAACAGCAAGATCTTCACCTAATAGAAATTAGAAGCGCTCTATATTTCTTTTCTTGTAAAGAGACGCCTCGACTTGAAGCTTTTTTAGAACATAAGAAATCATTGCTTTCACAGTAGCTATCGTTAAATTTCATTCAAACTCTAAAATATACGAAAGGCGAGTGTATACATTTGGAGTGATAAGAAAGTGCAAAATACGAAATAACTGCGGTTTAGAATGTGTACCCATCTTGTAGGGCACGTGCTCCACCTCTCTTTCAATTACTATCCCGGCCTAGCTGTTAATATCCCTATTTGAGAATTTCAGGAGGAGGGAGGCAGCAAAAGCCTCCATGAATCTTGACCCCCCCCCCAACAATGGACGAAAGGTCCGCTTTTGTTTCTGACAACCACCTGAGAAGCCATTGGGTGTGGCGTTGAAGTTAGACCACTTATCGATTCATATATACACAAGATAAGAGATTAACTCGACGGAATTGCATGAAGATTGCATTTGCGGACAGGAAACTGGAAAAGCACGAGATCAGATAAGATTCGAAGTATTTCATTTTCTTCAGTAGAAAAACAAAGGCAATCAGCGATTTTATCACAATGAAAAGATACATCTATATTGCGTGATTATACCTGGAAGTGGAAGTGTAAAGATGAGAATTTTACGTTATAAAAAATTTCAAAACGTCTAATTCAGCTCGAATCCAACTAAAAAATTTCTTTGGTTTCATTAAATGAAACATCCTTAAATGGCGTTCCTGTCAAAATGCGATTTCAATTGAGACAGAAATCCAGTCCAAATAAACAGAAGAGTGTTTCCAATAAGGAATCAATGTCTGCTAGATCGTAACTTTAAAAAAAAAAAATCCGACATATTTTAAAGGGTAGAGTCATGGATAGATGGCATTTTATGTTCTTATTTTATAGCTTCGGGTTCTTATCAACGTACAATTTTTTTAAAAAAAATTAGTTTTTTAATAACACCCATCTCGTTTTCTTTCAACCATTTCTCTAATTTTAGCCTATTCCTCAAAATTAATTTAAATACTTAATCTTAACTTCTTTAGAGAAGTTACTTTTACCGTACATTTAATTTTTTTTTAATTTCCTGGCAAATTCATCTTTCAACATGCCCCCACAGGTTATAGACATTTTTTTTTTTAAATTCGTTCCATTTTCTTCTATTGTTCGGTCTCCTTTTATCCTATATTTTCAGCACTTTCAAATTTTTGTCAAAAGTAAAGGACTCGTGACATGCCCAAATGACACAGCAAAAAGTTTTTTTAGTGTATTTTTATTCATGTGCAGTGAATAAAATTCTATTTAAAATATATAATATAGCTGAAAGTAAAATAAATAAATAAATGCCCGGAATTTTAAGAGCTAAAAAACCTTCACATACAACCAAAACAACACTCGACAGCTCGAATTGGATTTTTTTCATAACACGAACTTACTGAGTTTTTATTTCGCTCGACATCGTTAGTTGGAAGTTTTATAGTTTACTATTACAAAAAATAGCACATTTTATTAAAAGATAATATGGCTGTCTAATTGGTGAAACGAGAGTTCGGATTTTAAAACAACACTTTTATAAAAGATTCAACTATCGATTCATAAATGCTCAAATTCCCTTTAAAAGTAAAAAATCTTTGAAAAAGAGAATAGAATTATGAAATTGAAATCCCGAATCTGGCATCATATATCAGGCAAAAATGAAATGGATAACATTTTTAATCCCATCTTTTAATCACACATTTTAAAACTTTACCCATTATGGGGGAAAGAAGGAAATTTTCTCAACCAACTGTCAAAAACTCAAGAATTCAGCTCTTCAATATTTAAAAGAAGGCGTCTTTTTGAACAGTTGATTGTTTACAATTCGCAATTCCTTGAATCTAAATTTGACTCATTCTAATGAACGATAGTATAAAGTCATTCAGTCTTTTTACTCCATTAGCAATCTTAAATATATAAAAAGGATTATTTACACTGAAACTATTTTATTTACTTTAAAAATTATACAAATCCCATGGAATTGGTCATTATCACGACATAATGGATGGGACTTTTTTTTTCTTCTAAAAATACATTTTTTCTTGTCTCTTATATAATGAACCATTTTTAAGAAATGCGAGCTATGCACCGATAAAATTTTAATTCTGAACTGTTACATTTGATTACTAAGTTAGCATCTGCAATCTTAACTGTGGGCAGATAATAAAGACCAGAGATTAATAAAACATTCAAGAGTACGATCTCTCAGAATCTACGACGCCGAGCCCAAGTCAAAACACCATACATCACTTGCAGTAAAAAGAGAGAGAGAGAACCTCTTTCAACCGTCTACAGCTTCTGGAAATATATGCGGGCGCGCCCATTAGCTTTTATAAACCCAAATCCCTCTTCTTTTATCAATCGCAAAACAAAGCCGTACGATGAACGGCAAAACAAAAAAGCAGACACGGTTCAAATGGGTATTAGCAGCGTGATTCCTCGATGGACTGTGCCCTCGCTTGTCGTTCCGTGAACACTTGATGGATATATACGTACATAAACATCGGCAGCGAGCACAGCGACGCTCATCCGAAATGCCCCTTTAGCCAAGACGGATCCTTTCATAAATTTCACTCCCATCGATGCCCAACCCACTTTGGGTTCATTAATTTCTAGAGTTTGGGGACGGATGTGAAACTAGTTTCTAAAAATAATCAGACCAAAAGATACTTAAGTACTCCTCTAATTGGTGGATGCAGACACGCCATTAAATTCAAATCTGTTACAGCCTATCTTTCAAAAACTAAATCCTTCGATATTCATTTATTTAAATGGACACCTGGATGGACCGAGGACGCGAAAAGAGTCTCTTTACTTATTTACTTCGAGATGAAATGAAACATATTGAAATATTTTTAATTAACCAGCATGTTAACAAATAAACCGCACCTAAATTATTGTATATTGTGCCAGAAATATACGCTCCGGCGACTTTTTTTAGCAAGAGTCCTTCCACCATGTCTATATCTATTTCCGATATTAGAATCAAAGCAATTTTACCCGTCTTTACATTTCTGCGGGACAAACTCTTGGCAAAACCTTATTTTAGTAATAAATTTTTACAGGAAACTTAATACTTATAGAAATTTCTCCCTTAATATATCAAATTCATTGATTTTTATCGAAAAGAAAATCTTTATACATCAATATTTAGGATTTTTCCTTTATTCAATAATTTTGCAGGATTATTATTTGAGCACTTTTGCGAAAGATAATACTTCGTTTTGAAAACAGACTAATTTTGTTGAGTTACTATCTTCATATTATTTGTCGGTTATTTAGTATTTAAAAAATAAATCGGCGTAAAAAATCCGTCTATAGAGATCTTAAATTAACATCAGATGTAGATTGGTTTTAAAGTAATTCTTTGGCGCAACATAACGTCAACTAGAAGGCGACATGTAATATAAAAAATTTAATCTGGAAACAACGTTCATTTTATATGACGTCTATACTCTAACTCAAAATAATGGCATTTGTCCTTGATACCAGTAAAGCTCCTTTAAACACTTAATGATGCTTTCACGTCAAAAAGGGCCATCGTGCACGTGTTATTACACAAATTTATGGACCGAGAAATACTTAAGATTATGAAACATACTACAATACAATGTGTGAAGGATTAAAACCGCACTCTATTAGTTAGCAAACGAGCCTTGTCTGCTACGGACATAGAACAATTTTTTTAGGAGGGGGTGGGGGGTGCAGAGGAAAATTAAGTCTAATGCAAAATAAACCGGATTTGCTTCGTATTTTATGCAAGCATTTTGTTAAAAATAACGCATCCGAGTCCTGAATTTTCATGAATATAATTAATTTTTTCAAAGGTGCTTTTTATTTAAAAATGTCATGAATTAAAATTTATTTTAATTCTATATATTTTGAGATAAATAGTTTCATTACTACTTACACAGAGCAAGTTAAATTAATAACTCTTCTTGTTATATTATGTACAATGACAGCCACGTTTTTATGAATTTAAGTCAGGAAACTGCTAATTGTTAAAGTGACATGTTAGCGACGCATCTGTATCTAGATTTATGGATCTCGTTTTTTATTTCTCTCTCTTTATATATATATATATATATATATATATATATATATATATATATAT
>JAOUZG010032936.1:5481162-5550529 GCA_026289955.1 Argiope argentata | reverse complement strand
ATATATATATATATAATAAAAATTAAATAGTTCAGAATCCTAACAATCTCTATTTTAACTAGTGAAATTGTAAAATTCAGCCTCAATTACAAGTATTTTAGTTATTAGTAAATGTGTATGAGGAAAAGGGGAAAAAACAAGAAAAAAACAATTGTGTTCCAGAGGCTTCATTACATTTCTTCAATACACAAGTGGTCTAATTTCCATTTCCACACTTCAACCATTAGTTTCACCTAAGAAGATTCGTAACTTCTCGAAAGATGGGAGAGAGAAAAAAAAAATGAAGACCCTAAATGAGGGGAAGACACTCGCCCGGTTACGGAATAATCCCCGCCATTTAGCTCAATTGCACCCCAGATCTGATGGATTGGTGTCCCCTCAAGCAAAGTCTAGGACCATCCACTATAATGATAGGAGCAAAAGCTCCACGTAATTACTAGAGCACGATGTCTTGTTATTCATCTGAAGTTCTCATAACATAACCTAAGCGCAATGGCATGAAAAAGGGGGAGGGGTATAGAGAATGACAGTGGAAAGATAAGCGCAAGAGCAAAGAAAACAAGATGGAAGCTCACAATTGAAAAAGTTCACGCGAAAGGTGACTTGAAGTGATGATCGTGATTTCCAAAGTGAAATGTTTACACCTCTGACATAAAGGATCACATAGCGTAGCATACGGGATCGCTTGCCTGCCTGATTTTAATGACGCGAAGAGAAATTTCTTATGGAATTTGACGCGAAATTTCCATACAGATGAATGTCTCTCATTATTATTTGATATTTTGTGATACAGTTTGACCGCAATAAATTGAATATTCCGTAAAATTCGTTGCTATTCCTATTAGCATTGGAATTTAAATTTAATGAAGACACAAGCAAGCTATACTTGCGTTTTATAATCAAAACGAAAACACAAGAAAAAAAATGAGAAGGATTTTTTTTGACTTCTAACTGACTGAATTTGATATCATTCAGTTCACTACCCAAGAAAAATAAATCGTGGGCGTTACAATTTCTGCACATGCGCGGCAAAATTCTGTCGTTGGATAGACTAAATGAGAGCGTTTAAGATGACGCATCTAGGCAAAACTGCTCTCAGTGAATCTTAGTCTGAAACAATTTTACTGTAATGATTTAAATGCAAATCATTTCATATCGTTTACTTCTCGATTTAAAAAGAAAGTCATCATTGTATCATTAAAGCATTTGGCATACAAGGCCAGAGGTGAAAAGGGAAAAGCAACTTACCCACAGTCACTGGGAGGCGCAAGCCTTAAGATTATATGCTTCCAGTAGAATGTTTACAACCAGGTGTGAAATTATAAAGTTTAATGGGACTGCCTTGCAAAAAAAAATCTCAAATGTATCCATCCGGAAAAATAAAAGCGATTTGTTCGCATCCCGAACTGCTGAGCCTCTGCTTCATCATAAATCACGTTCCTTCACTGTTATTAGAACGAGAGCTCATTTCCATACCCCTTACCGAATGTAGGTGTGTCAGAAGATGGTGTCCTTGGAGGAAACCTCTTATAGGAATGCCAGGAAGAAGTCTATTTTGTATATTCATGAAAGAGATTGATTTTTTTAACCCCAAGACGAGCTGGTTCGTTTAACCCACCTCCCGAAATAACTGCAGTCAATGAGCATAAATTAAGTAGTAAATAACTAGTTAAGAAGCTGGAATATTTCCCTCCAACAGAATAACAGCGCCGAAGGACACGCATAATGAAGATCTATGGCCGTTCTTTTTGCTCAACGGGGAATTGGGTCACGCAGATTTAATATTTGATTGCGAAAAAGAAATTAAATAGCTTACACAGTAACGCGTATTTTATATTTCAATGTAAATTTCTAAGCACTGAAAAGGATTCTAAGGCGTAGTCGATACTTGAGATTTAATCGGTAGCTTATTCCCTCCTCATATCTTATTGATTTATGATTCATCGTTACGCATTCTTAATATGACAGTGTTTTTTTCTTTCAGCTATTTAAGATTTATATTTTTTAAAAAAACCTAAGTACATTTCCACACATCTCGAAATAAAAATAATTTATCTACGCATTAGAATTTCTTTCGTTGTGAAGGCATGCCTTCCAATCAATATGAGGCATAATGCAATTTTTGCCTATCAAAATAAGTTTCCTTCCTTCATAAGTGCGGTTTCCGAAACCGTCGGCGAATTTTCTTTCTTTCCTACTTCATTCGGAGAGCAGTATCGCCCCGAGGACAGACATAAAAGTAATAGTTAGCATTAAAACGACGACACGAATCACGCCAATAATTCATTCCACCGCAGCCCGCGTCAAAAAATTGGAATCCGAGATGACGTATGGCGAATAATTATTAGTCGCCTCTGCAGGACTTCACAGTAGTCCTCTTCGGATGACCCGTGCCCTACATTTTGAGGAGAAATCGATGCACAGTTTTTATCAACCACCTTAATTATGACTAGAGCTTTGCCTTGCAGATTGCTGAACAAAACTATCGAAGAGGCCCGAGTGGAAGACCATTTTTTAAAACTCTGATTGCGACCTTTTCAAGGTTACTTCTAGGGACCTCATTCCTCCCCCCTCCCTTCTTTTTTTTCGGTTCCTTAAATGAGAATTTCGTCTAATGAGATATAAGTGGATGTCTGCTACAAATATCAGTAATTTATCTTGAAGGATTCGGAGTTTTCTACTCTGTGCTTTAGCTTCATTGGGTCAATAATCTACTTCGGATCATACGCCATATAGCTATATATATGTTTAGTTTTTATGGCGGTCAGCAAAACTTTGGGAAAACACAAAATAATTATCGCTAAAATATTTCTTTTAATCTGAGTATTTTGCAAGGATTTACTCCATCAGCTTCTTGATTGTTGGTTGAATCCAAATTTAAAATTTATAATTGTTTTTCAAGCGACTGAGATAGTAAAACTTGCAGCGTTTAATTTTAAAAGAAATGTTCCCGATGTTTAAAGTGAATATAGTGTTCAAGATAGAATAATATTAGCATGCAAGTAGTTCTAGGAAAGAAAAGCTTGCTTACATAAGAAAAATGTTAACAAAATAACCGTATAAATCTGATACACAAAGATGAAAGATTAATATAATTAATCTTTATCTGCATGAATAGTTTGTTCAAAATTAATATTTTTAGCACATTTTATACGTAAAGAGGCCGTCCCTGCATCTCAGCATTGATTGAACAGATAAACCAAATTCATGTATTTTATCTTACAGGTTGCGCTTAATATCGTTAAAGGGACGATTCTAAGAAAAAAAAATGTCCAGGAGGATAACAACAATAAAACAGGCATTATAATTACAACTTATGTAATAATGTCTAGAATTATAGTTCCTGCATTTTAATTTTGGTAGATAAGTTATCCACAATTATCTGCAAGAATATTTTGGGTAACTCAAATTGATAACACAAAAGTTTTGCAAGAAAAGTTTGGTTACTTTAAAAGTTTGGTTATTTATAAATTTAATTTTTTATATTATATTTTTTGAATCATTCGTTCGAAGACCATTAAAAATTAAAATAATAGCTAACAGAATAGATTACTGTCCATAGATTTTGGATGTAGATAATTTTTAATAATTTTTCTTCATAAAAAAAGTAATGGGAAATTTAGCGAATTCATAACATTGGCAATTTTTCCGTATAATCTTTATGGTGAAATTTCAAAACAACAATGAAATTCAAAAAGAATGTTATGATTTTTAGAGACCAGTACTGAGTGAATTTGACTTTGGTTGGTTTGAAAAATATAAGGGCAAAGTGTCATTGGCGTTTATGGAGATCCAAGTTCGTACAAACTCTCATCTCACTCGGATTAGGTAAAATTCGGCAATTCTGAGATTCAGAAGAAAAGAACGAAGACAGAGGAAGACGTGTGTCCCGTGTAGCGTGGTAACTTGCCATCCCATTCAAGCCCTGGCTTTTATCGAGAGGGAGAAAGAGACACCCCTGATATGTGGGTTTTTAAAACCAGCCCACCGGGGTCGAGCAAAGACAAACCGCGCTATTATTTCGTCACTCCGCAGTCTCAATTCGCAATAAATAAACCCCAGATGTGGATATAACTCCCTCTAAACACCTCTTGCAATCCCCGCTTACGCGCGCCTCTGTGTGTACGACTCCTAAATAAAAAGCTCCCCGAAGACAATAAATTATCTAATGGGATGTTCGGGCTAGGTCGGAATGGAGCTGGATATTGCGATATTATGCATATTGGTGTGTTGAGCGAGAAAAGAGCTGCTATTATGCGTGCGTATAACGCGCTAGGTGTTTTCTAAATCGCCTGTGTTATTTCTAATTTATTCTCTGCGTCAGAGCCGACTGGCAAATTGAGAGTGTAGTTTTTACCTCTATCATGCCGAGATGGTTTTGACGACTTCCGCAACCGGATCAGTTTGCTGATAATTTTAGAGAAAAAATAGCAAAGTAAAAAAAAATAATTAAAAATTACAAAATATCACTATTGTTAGCAGAAAATGCGTATGAAATCAGAAAATATTTATGTTTGTAAATTTTATGTTAAAAAAATTGTTGGTATTTTAATGTGGGCAAATTTCTGCGCGATTCTACACCCTGCCTAGGACTCATTGATGTAAAAAAAAATTTTTTAAGGAGGAAATGGAGTAGAGTAAACATACTTCCAATACTTTTTATGATTTTGTAAAAAGGTCAATAAGGAAATGAGAAGAAAACCATCAAAAGATGAATGTAATAAAAAGAAATGTGAAACAGTACGGTGGAATTATATGCTTTCATATATAGCTTCGTTTTCCTTTCCTAAGTAATTTTAAATTGAATGGATGAAAAAGAGTGAAGAAAAATTCGTGCAAAGTGTATTTTTAATAAATCCCATTTAATATTAATAAAAAATATTACTCATATATATTTCATTTCAGATTGCCACACCTACCACTTTTGGAGGATCTACTTCTGAGAAAAGTCACACGCCATACGCAAGAAGAGTCCTTCTAAAATATCGAAAAAAATAATCCAAAATGTTTTTAAAACATTGAAACTGGGCAATAAACCAAGGCACAAATTATTTTTTTCTGTTAGTTGCTAAGCAATGAATACATTCCGCTTTTTTAACCTTTCGTCTCAAAACCTGATAGGGCTGATGTTTTCTGACAAAGAACAAGACCAACTAATCCATGAAAAACCTAAAAGCAATTACATGAAATTAAATAGAAGTAAGGACATTATTTTACGTATCTGGAAAACAGTATTTCTCAAAATATACAATCAGATTTTTACTTTTGAAACTCTTGATGTCCTATTTTAATAATGTTGGCTGAATCTTATATGCATTGTCAAATTGGAAAGGAAAAAACTACTCAAGATCAAATACCTTCGTGATATGGACGCGTTGATTCGATTTTCCAACTCGTGCAGATCTCGTTGTATATTTTTCCACGTTTCTGAGTTCTTTAGATATTTCCGGATGCACGTTGCATCGGCTTGTAATTCCTTCAGATCTTTTTGTAAACTACAAGTTACCTCGTCCTCAAGCTGTAGAACGAAATAACAAAAAACCTAAGCAACAGTCATTCATTTTGGGTGCAAAATATTTGCAGTTAATATCAGGAACAAACTAGATATTAAAATAATCATTTTAGAACTAAATATCTTTATGTATAGCACTTCATTTTTATCAGTTTAAGTACATTATTTACGCAATTCACAATTAAACATTAAATGCATTTTAATTTTAAGAATGCCAGTAAATTAAAAAATATTCGCAGTAAAAATACATACTGTAAATTTAAAAAAAAAAAGAGAAGTTACTCACTGAATGGTTATTGCTAGCACAGTATTTATATGAGGTGAGATTGTCCAGTAATTTCAAATTCAAATCTTTAAACTTGTCACTATATTTCTCCCAGATCGTTTTCAGAGTTTCCAATTCGGTTAGTTGGGTACCATTCCTATTAAACGAATAAAATAAGGAAAATGCGATATCAGTTTAATTTCAAAAATTGAATGCCCAATGAAGTCGGCATTTTATTTAAAAGATTCCCTTCGACGAAAGTATGTTTTTGCACATGAATAAATGTTTTAAACTAAAATTAAAATTAGTTAATTCATCATTACCCAACACAGCTTCTTTATCTTTTTTATAATTATTTTCAAAATGAAAAATGATACTGATAAAAACATATATTGAAAACAGCACAATCTGATAAATGTATTTTCAGAAAAGCCTTGTAATACATTTCTTTTTCAACCATTATTTGTTTAAATTCAAACAGATATCTATTCAAGTGGGAAATCACTCTTAAAATATTGATGCATCTATTCCTACAGCTCTGTCAAGTTCCCCCTGATGATTGTTTTTAAAATCAGTTTGAAGTGGCTAAAAAGGGGATCAGAAAATAATTGCAATTTGCTTAATGGTTGGAACCTCCACCATTAACCAACTTTAATTCATTGAGGATTATAATGCCATAAAGTAAAATTAAAATAGGTTTTCTTTTTAATTGCACACAAACGGACGTTTCATCGTTTGACAGATGCATGATGTCTCCACCTTTTCTATGTGTATTTTTCAGAACGATGTCTAATCTTGCCGGAAGAGGGAGGGTTCCTATCTGTGGCACGTGCCCAGAAAGCGGATGCCCTTACCCTTCCCTGGTTTCGATAATTTTGCCGCATTCGTATTTGTAAAACTATCTTAGAAGAACATACAAACTTCGCAAAAGGACACAAAGAGAGGGATGTATTCATTTCATTATTATGCTCTTTCAAACAAAAGAAACAGATGATCGTATTATGATCAAACTCTGATGTAACTGAGTAGATTCCATAGCATATTTGCTTAATTTATACGCGCAAATTAATTTAATATCAGAACTCCTAAATTAAAGAAAATAAAAAAAAACAGTTTCGGTTCTCAAAAAAAAAAAAAGAAAGAAAGAAAGAAAGAAAAAGAGAGAGAGAGAGAGAGCAAGAAGAATGACCACGATCTCAGACATTTATTGAGCAGACACGAAATGCTTGAAATGGAGAGAGAATCGCGGAGTAGAATAATAAGGATATAGTAATTGATACAATAATGCTGATGTCTTAAGACTTATGGAAATGGTCTAATATTTTTATGGTACTCCGTTTCCAGTCTGCATTTCTTTTAAGCCAGAAAGGATATATTTTGGCTAATTTACTAAAGCAGAGCACACGAATCCTGCGTTGGTGTCATAAATCCTTTCACGATTGCCAAGAAAAAGCCGAAAAAATGGAGCACCAAGAGGCGAGCATGACAACAATATCGTACCCTACGGTCATTGGGGCACGCTAGTACAATTCTGAGACACTGCTAATATTATTATGTCAAGAGATAATTTATAATTATTGATACGGATGAGTCTAATTTCATAAGGATTTCATCAATTTGCCGTGACTCGATCCCGTACTGTCTTGTCAGATCACAATACCAACCTATTTTAATACTCATAATACTGAATGTTATTTATAGCCACAGATTAATCCAGTTGGTATGAAGCAATGCTTTGAAATAAACATCTCAATACCTGAGTAGCCGCCCTAAAAAAGACAGAATAACATAAAAGTTGGGACCTGAAACTTCCGCAATACTATTTATTTAATTTTGTTTTGTAAAATTATTTAATAACTGTTTTCTTGGTATAAAAAATACACAGAAAACTCTCTGAATATTGATTTTAAATTTCTAATGTTTAACTTATCATTAATTTAAACTTTATTTTTATTTTCTGAAAGGTAAGAAAAACATTTACATCTTAAGAAAATGAGTGCCAAAAATATTTTATAACACATTTTTTAGAAATTCTACCAAGACGCCCTTTATTTTTTTAATATTGAAAATTATATCTTCATAATGGAAATACCTTTCTTTTTTAACTGACGACTACGCTTCACACCATAAAAACGCAATAGACAGGGAAACATTGTTTGGCTCCGTAATAGTTCCAAAGCCAGATTTTTAAAACGAAGACAGGGAACACTCAGCACTCCGAAATATCGATACTTCTTGCTTCAAAACCAAACAATTTCGTAGTCACGTTTTAAAGTAGAGGCTAAAAAGGTCAAGTCGTAAAATTACTACTGCAAAAGGATGAATTGTTATTCTAATACAAAATAAAAGCAACAGGACGAATGGTTTTTAAGTTTACGAGCTGATAACAAACATTTTATCACCCGATGTTCATGACGAACTCATAAAATTTTTGGTTTTGATATTTTATCGTTAGAATGTTGGGGTTTGCAATGGAAAGCTGTTTTAACATTAAAAAATGAAACGTAATAAAATAAGAAGCGTGGTACCATAGTTTTTTGATGTATGGCAAGAAGATAGATATCCATTATTATTTTAACAGGTTCACTTTAATAAGTACAAAATGCAGTACTATAATAGCAAGAAAAAAATTCTCAAACGAAAATTAAACGTTAGCAAAAATGCATTTCCAAAACCGTACGAATAGAATTCAGTAACTTCGACGATTTTTTAAAACCATAATTGAGAGCACTCTACAATGCCTACTGAAAATCAATGTAGAATCACCTAACATTATTATAAAAATCATATTTAATTTTTTCCCCTCAATACGTGCTTCAATCTATTCAAAGTAAAGACGCTAAATATTAGTTACAGAGAAATGAAGACTTCAATACAACAAACAGATATCGAAACACTATTTTGAAGGTTTTGTGAACTTGTTAACATCCAACATGAGCGTTCATAATTGCTTTCTTATGATTGTTAAATCTCACTTCTAAAAAGAAACGACGTAATATGGAAAAAGAAAAGGAGAAGTGGTAAGTAACAAAGAAAGCGGGGAGGGGGAAATGGATGTCTTCGAAGGGGGGGGGGGAAACGTTCTGAAGCGTAATACCTCAGCGGAAGCTACCAGCTTACATTTTGATTGGATGCCGATCACGTCCATCTTAAATATCGTATCGCCCATTGGCCAACCAAATCACGCACACATCGCACATTAGTGTCACATCTGGAGATCGAATTCCAAATGCATTTATATTTTCATCTTTTGTTACACGAGTATGAAATGTAATCGAGTTATTCAAAAAAGCACCAACGAATATTTTGGAACATCTTCCCCCCCCCCATCCTTTTAACGATAAAGAGCGCCAATTCAAGAAATACAAGCCTAAAATAGTAATTAATTTCAATTTAGGTAATTTTAAGGAACATAAAAAAAAATATTAAGACTATCACTGCTTCAAAATATTTTATATTAAGATTTTTATATTTTATTTATGGATAAAATTCATAGAAAATAAAACTGTAGATTCAATTGTACTGTGCAAAAATACAAATATTTTTTTAATGTTTTGAATCTTTAACATTTTGCTAATTTTCTCCCAATTATAATACAATTTTTAATACTCTCCCTCATATATGAAAAATTAAACGATTTTTCCGAAACTAGACAAAACTATTTGAAAAGTGGACAAAATGGAACTTAATTGCTTTTACGATATATATACCGATTTTTTTGTCTATATAATTAAAATAATAGGCAGCCCCCCAGAAATAGGCCCCCTGTCTCAACCATTGCTCTGATTTCATTGATTTTTGTTTCGCATTAAAACTCATAAAATGGCCTCAGTAGTCATCTTTCAATCTTAATCACTGAATCGGTTTCATCTATTTTTATTTCGTTAAAAAGCTTATGAGATTTATCAATAATCATGTGCCGCCTTTTTGCCCTCCCTTTTCGAAAAATATCTCAAAACAAAAGTTTACCACAGCCCTTAATCTCAACAACTAAAGCGATTTTTTCCTCACTTGCGTGCAGGGCAAGCCGCTGTATTTCTATAGTGCAAATACAATCTTAAACGGTGTTTTAATTTTTTTGTAATTGGATGAATTTCCTCAGAGTTGGTTGATATGATTAAATTAATGCTACTCATGTAGTAACCATGCAATATAGTTGATATGTGCCCGCAGATAAAGACATGGCAACATTGTTCACCTTAGAAGAATGCCTCTGTATTGATAACATAATTTAGAAATGTCATAAACTGAATACATGCATTCACAGAGCTGCTGTTTAGAAATAGTCTACTTTCATACTCCAGTAACATAGATAGACAACGATTTCTTCCAAAAAGGCTACCAAGAATCCCCCCCTCTTTTTTCCCCTCTAGAGAGTTCTTTCCTTGTGGACCCAAAATAACATGCTACATTTTAAAAATAGTTCTTTCCTCAAGAATTTGAATTTTTAATTGCATTATTTAACGGAACGTATACGTAATGCTGCTTCTGCAAGCATATTTTGTAACTGAGTTTGACACAGGAGAGATGCAAGCCAAAACAGCAATTTACTATCAACTATAAGGGCTAATGTGTGCTCGAGTATGCTAAAGAAAACCTACTCGAGCACACATTTTCATTTAAAATCTATGTAAATTTCCCTGACACGGCTTAAGATTATCAAGCAGAAGCTATTTTTATGGTCATTTTTTTCATTTTAGAAAATTTTTATGAAAAATTTACTTAAAGGGGAAAACCTGTTATTTGTAATAGAAAGAATTTAATTTCATTTAACAGTTCCTTCAACATGTTTCCACTTACATTAATATGAATAATTAGATAACGAAAGATATAAAGCTATAGCCAAAGTATTATATGTTATGATTATCAAATTATACAACTTTCAAAATGAACCCCGTCATTAGGAGAGAAAAAAAAGGGGGGGGGGGGAGGGGTGAAGAAAATAAAAATAGAAGCATGGCCAGTAGTCTTGGTATATTTTTTCTCGATTGAAATAAGCTATTTTTAGCAACCGTTATAAAATAGGGAGGTGCATGTATTTCAATCAAATATAAATAATACAATATGTATCAATGTATAATGGATCTTCGTGCAACAATTTTAATTTTGATTTTTTAAATATATAGCGATATTAATGGCTTTCTGCAGCTTATGCCTGTTAAAAAAGAAATTGCCGACGTCATGACACAGAGGTAGCGCGTCTTCCTCGTGATCTGGGCGTCCTGGGTTCGAGTCCTGGTTAGGACATGGTTGTTCTGTGTTCTGTCTGTGAGGTGTGTGAATACACCCCTCCCCTCTGTAAAAAGGAGTTGTGCAAGCGAATGTGATGAGTGAATAGCCAAAGTCGTACTTTTGGTTCTAGTTGGCGCTACTTCAAACACGAGACGCTTATTTCGGCTTAAATCCGCTGATGCCTCTGCGGGCTTGTCCATGGCAAGTGCTGTTAGCAGCAACAACAACAACAACAACAACAAACCCCTTGTAAATTTTATCTGTTTATCATATCAACATTAGTACGACATCCGTT
This sequence comes from Argiope argentata, assembly GCA_026289955.1. Taxonomy (NCBI): domain Eukaryota; kingdom Metazoa; phylum Arthropoda; class Arachnida; order Araneae; family Araneidae; genus Argiope; species Argiope argentata. The sequence goes on along the minus strand of JAOUZG010032936.1, from coordinate 5,539,225 downwards.
TAGTTCAATTTATTGTTTTACTATAATTACAAACCAATGAGAAAAGGTACGAAAAGAGAGCGAAGAATCTTCTTTCTAAGAAATTTAATTTCTGGTCCTTTTTCGCATGGTTAGTGTGAAAAAATACAGTTGGATTGATTTCCTCCCCAAGTAAGGAGGGGGATTCAACGGAAATGGACTAAACGACCTATTAAAGCTCACTTGGTCTCATGATAGTAATTAAACGACATTTACTAATTACTTTCAGCTACAGGATAAATGATTGTTTCCTGAACAAAGTCGCGGCGTCAATTTTGATGAATAGCCTCCCTTCCTCCCCCTAGCCCTTCTTTTTACTGTCCCAATAAGAATCGTGCCTAGAATTCGCTTTTAAGGAATGATGGGGATGTACATTTCGAATGCAATGCACATCCTCAAGTACAGTACTTTCTATCCCAGCTCATCTGTTAAGGTCACCCCGTTGTGTAAATACGTAACTTCGGAAGGACAAGAGAAGACGAAAAGTAACTGAAAGAGCGGGGATTGTGACTGAATTAATCGGGAACTCTGTAAGGTAGCGCCGGAATACATCAATGTCGCCAAGAGGTCTTGCTTTGTCGAAGCAGCCCCATAAATCAGGATCTCCAGACGAATGATTAACGATGCAATGGAGCTCATGCGAACTTGTTCGGAGTTATAAATTTAACCCTTGACATTTTCTTGACGAGTTCGGTCAAATAAATGACGATTCAAAAATATTTATCTACCCATTCATATTTAAGAAAAAAGAGCATTTTGAGATTTTTTAAATATTTTTTTAATGTCCAAATTTTTGTACGTTTATTCCATAAAAAAGAAGATGAGATGCACATTTGAATACAACTTCAGTACAGCATAGAGTGCTCTGCTTTTATCCATATGTCCATGTGCTCTTTAAAAGATTAGAGTGAATTAATACATAATTTACTTTTCAAGAAAATCGTGGAAAATATATGTCTTAAATGTTAATAGTTGAGTAATATATGAAATTAAAATATCTAGAGCAGACACTAAAAGTGATTCTAAGAAATTTCTGCATTAGAAATAAATTCACTTATTCTATATTCCTACTGAATTTTTTAAAAATAATTGATGTTAGCCATTTCATATGGATTAAATTTTATTTTTAGGTATCATAAAAAGCACTTATAAAATTACTTTATTGAATTCGAAATAAAAAAGAATAAGTGCAAAATCTTGAAGGAATTTCTATATAATAAATTAGTATTTCTCTCAACATTTTCGTCAAGATAATTTTATCAGTTTTTTTTTATATTTTTCTATTCAATTCTATATTTAAATTTAATTCATATCTGGAAGAATGAACCTTCAAAATATATTTAAACTTATAATAATAAAATTCAAGCTCAATTTAAATATCAATCAAATCAACTTATAATGCACAGAGGAAATATTTTGGGAAAATTCTGTCTTAAGAATGTCTGGTAAGAAAATTAGTGGCAGAAAAGACAATCCTGCATCTTCAGGTAATCTTTTTTTTATTGTAACTCAATTCTTTAAATAATTTAAAAAAGGGGAGGGGCTGACATTAAATGAATTCTGTTAACATTTCTCTTGGATTTTTTTAATAATCCTACTTTATGTTGATACTAGCTGCCTTTGGTAACCAGTCATAATTCTAGTTAAAATTTTAATAATTAAATATTTTTTGTAATTCCTTTTTTAATAGATTCTTCATCAAAATATTTTAAAGCTTCAAATTTTGATAGTCATATAATTCAGACACAATATTATAAAAGCCTTTAGCCATAACGTAATACGGATCTCTAATTTTCTGTTAGCTCCTGCAGAATTTCTGCTTTAAATTAAAGTAGAAATGATTAAAATACAATTAATATTAAAACACTTTTTTAAGAATATGAGTATTGAAAGCAGAGTAACAGAGAATTTAAACCTTATGGGCAATGAATAATATCTTTCTTAATTTATGTAATATTTCTCAGATTCATCATGAACATATCGATTAATTAACAATGTTTAATTTTAGTTGAACCAAAAACTAGGAGAATAAACAGAATCATTTGAAGTAAAATGTCGAAAACATGTTAAGACTAATCTCGTTAGCGTGGGGGAAAAAACCAACAAAAAACTCAAGCCATACTCATTTGGTGGTGGAAAAACTGAAAGATTTTTTTGGCGGGAAGCTTAGATTTTAATTAATAAAAATTAACCACTCAATTAACCGGGATAAATAGTAGCCTATGTCCTACGTTAGACTATAATCTATCCCTACGTCACATTTCATTCAATTCCGTTCAGCCGTTTTGGAGTAATTGTGAAGCCAACATCCATTCAAACTTTCACATTTCACAATATTATAGAATTTTTTTAAATTCATTAAAATACATTTTTTAATTAGTTAGTTAAAACGTAAGTATCACAGAAAATATTACTTTTTCATCTTCAACATGATGTAAAAATAATTTTGTGTTGTAATATTTTCGGAAATTAAAGAGGGAAAACTTCAAAATTTTGCTTAACTTTTAATTAGTTAAAAATAGAAAGAAGTTTTCGAGGTGAACATTCCCGTCTTCCAAGGTTTAGATGCACCATATTAGGTAGCTGTAAGTCAGACAGTTTGGCCTGTAGAATAACAACGCGCGCACACACATTGATCTTTTATTACAAGTATAGATAATGCATTTTATTCCTTTAATTCTGACAAAAAAATCCAATAGTTTCGGATGTCTAAATTGCAAAATTGGGCACATTGACATTTTTCCTTAATTAAAAAAATTACTCACATAAACAGTTGGTTGAATTTAGAAAGACAGATCAATTCTTAATTTAGATAAATCGAATGCTGATATCAAGCCACCAATATTTCGAAAGAGCGACTACAGTCGTACATCGAAAGATATTTTTCGCACGCTATCAATAATAAAAAGAAACCAGAGTTAATCTTTTTCATACACATTTAAAAACTTACTCTTCATAGACGTCTTCCCATTTCTGATACAACTCAGTGATGTCGTCCTTAAGGCAAATATCTTTATATTTAGCGTCGCTGCCGTATTCGGTGACGAAACGGTGAACCTGAAGATTGACGGAGAGCAGCTGCTCTCTCGTGTCTTGCAATGCACTCAACACCATCTGTAAAAAAATAATCAGAAACACAATTTTACTAATTAAAACATGAAAAAAATTAGTAAAACCGTTAAAACAAGTTTTAAAATTTTTTTGAAACGTGATTCTAGAATTGAAAGAATTTCACGCATTTTCTACTATTTAACTTGCATTTGAGGAGGAAATCTACTAAAACGGTTAGAGATGGCTAGTTTTGAAACTGTGTTTAAAAAGAAATATCTGATTTTGAATCAACGCGTAGTAATAAGACAAAAGTCAGGTAAGTAAATACTACCCACATAATGGCTCAAAAGTGGAATGCAGTTCAGACAGGATTAATGACTTGCACCCAATTTGAAATAAATAAAGTTTAATTAACAGGAGCAGAAATTTTTTTCTCAATAAAGAATAAAAGAATTGCGTTGAAAGACTAAATAAGACTTCGTGATCGTCATGAAAATGTTATGGCATTAAAAAGACATTTTTTATACATCAGAATAAAATTGTAAAATTTAGTTTCATATGCATATGAAGGAAGTGATATGTTATCAAATAATCCATTAATGTCTAACACTTTTCTTTTTTAGTGAAGCGCGAGAAAGGTTTTTAGAAAGTTGAGGAAATCGAGAGCTCAACACCGAAATTTCGTTCGTTTAAGTTCACGCGCCAACGAACTGCTTAAAATAAAACATCCTTTATTGATACTGAAAAAAAGGGCACTGCACACCACATCAAGGCATAACTTTTTTATTCATTAAAAAAGTGGAAAAGCAAATTGGTATCAAATTTATAGATTCAAATAAGACATTTGACAAAAGAAAAAAAAATAGAACGAAGGATAAAACTTCTCAAACAAGAAAAGTATCTATTATAAGACAGTGTGCACCTTTCTTTACAAAAAAAAAATAACAAGACAATTCAATGGCGATTAAAATAATTAATTTAATTTATGAACAAAGGAATTTTTTAAAAAAAACAGCAGAGGATGTATAAAATAGAACTAAGCGCGTTCTCATTCAATAAAAAATTTTTGATGATATCCTCACATTTCACTCTGTAGCCATTCTTCCTTCATGTGCATTCTTCCTAATCGATTTTGACAGAGGGCACTCGAAAACCAAGAGCAACAGCCTGCTAACTCATTTCCTGCTCATCATTTCCCCCATAATCACTATGGTTTGTGCTTACTACAGACTATTAACACGTGTCTCTCTCACGTTCTTTCCAACTCCATTCCCCCCCTTTCTGTTACTCATTGTTCACTGAGTTCTCAAAGAGAATCAATTTCAGTGCCATTACGAAAATATTAATTTCGCGGTGTTAGAAATCAACTGCAAACCGCCTTTTCGGTGGTTTGTACTCTCTCTTTCTCACTTCTGAAAGCGAAATGATCCCCGAGCTCACGATTTCCCGATTGTCATTGTAGGTTTCAATTGTTTCTTTGAATTATTTCCGAACCTAATGGCTCTATTCTTAGGAAAAATTAATGATAGGAGACCGAGTGTTGAAGGTAGATATTTTCTAATACATTCAACACCATTTCCGATTTTTTTTTTTACTTAACAGCTTAAACCACCTTTTATTCAATGATGTTCACTAAAGGATGAGAAACCATCCTTTAATTACAAGGATAAAAAAAATAGTCTAATTCTAGCCGCCTTTGGCGACAAGCCGGTTCGTCAGTATTTAAGCTCGCTAGATCGAGCATTAATTTTAAATATCTAAAGACGGTAAAAATTATAAATTTAGATGAATTTTGATTTCTTTACATCACTGTGTATGTAGTGGAAGGAGTATGCCTTCATTTAAAAGCAACAACATTGTTTAAATGAAAATAGTGAAGAAAATAAGAAACTAAATACTAACTATTAAAATTTATGTTTAATAAATTTTTGAACAACGCAGAGATGCTTAAATTTTTGAATGCCTAAAGAATAAGAACTTTCCAAATAGATTTAAAAAAAAAACAAGCAAAAAAAAAACAAAGAAAGAAATCTACTGCTACTAAAATTCCCTTTTAAGAAAATTGGACACAAATGTTTCTAGCATGGAATTCACAATCATCTCATTACACACCTTTTTTAAATTTCAGAGCACATAGTAGAATTCAAGATTTCGATATCAATAAACTTATGCAATGTGTAATGAGTCTGTAGAAATAAAATTACAACTAGATATTAATGAAGCCAAGGAAAGAAACCCTCTAAACTATTCTTTTCTTTAAAAAAAAAGAAAAAAAACTTTCTCTTGTCACACAGCATTTTGAACAGCCACGATTTATGTGTTACTAGCTTTTACCCACGACTTTGTACGCGTCAAAAATTTGTTGTGTAAATGTGAGAACTGACGGTCTAATGACAATGTAAAATGTCATCATGACATATTTGCGTAAATTTTCAACGGAATTTGGGGCAACGTAAAGACATGAATTTTCTATGTCAATTGGGGTAACGCAACGCAGATTAGAAATTTTTAATTTCAACTATTCTACTTTTTTTAATTCAAAAGTACTTCAGAAGGAATCAAATGATCGATTAATTAACAATGTTTAGTTGTTTGTCGAATGCGGAAAAAAAAAGAAAAGAAAAATAAATTGAAGTCTTTCTTGTTTGGTGGTGGAGAAATGAAGATATTTGACGGGAAAGTTAGTTTTTAATTAATAAAAAGTTAACCACTCAATTAACAGGAAGTTTTTAATCTTCATTTTGCAATTAGTAGATAGTATGCCAAACTGGAAGCGTTATCTTCTTGTTTGGCATACTATCTACAAATTGCAAAATAAAGATTAAAAACTGCATGAAATGCTTAGCAGGACAGACCATAGAGCCTAAAACTGCCAAATTTGAAAAGGTAATAGATCTTCAGTCAGGAACGTTTTTTCAAAATTTTTATTAGATTTGTAATTAAAAATTAATCGAAAAAATATTTTTCTTCAATAACTTCAAGTCATATTAATATTAAAAAAGTTCTTCTAGCACCACTTCCAAATTCAGAAAATTACTTTTCAGTTATAACAATTTTCATTGTTTTATTAAGTGAATAAATTTGTTAGTAAGTTGAAACGATGTGAAATATATAATTTTTACGTTATCTTATAAAACATAAACGAATTTTAAAAATAAAGATAGAAGGATTATAAAAAATATGCTGAAATTTCTAATCTCATTATAATTTCTAATATTTTAATTAATTAATTTTTTATTTAAGCTTCACAGTTGTTTTTAAAGCTGTGAGATTTTCATCATTTTAATTACATTATTTTAAATTGGAGAAACAAATAAATGAAAACAAATACTAAATCAATAGAATAATTTTATTAAAACAAAATTTATCTCTTGATTTTCTCTCCCCCTCCATAAAAACAGAAATAATAATCGGCATTTTGTTTATAGCAAGCAGTGCCATCTATTAAAAATAACTCAAATTATAAATATATACTTTTGTAACATCAGCGAAGTACAGTAGATGGCAGCACTATCTTAGGAATATATTTCTTAAACGTTTTCTCATCCATTACGGCCATCCTTACAATAAATTTTAAGCAAAAAAATGTTTAAACACAGAAGAAAGTTTCATAAATTATTGTTAATACATTATAATAACAGGTTTTGAATTAATTTGATTCAAAATTCGATTGATATTGGAAGAAAGATTATAAACATATAATTTCTTATAAATTCTTATTTTTTTTATAAATCTAAAGGAGGCACAAATCTAAATTTACGTTAATTTACAAGATTTTTACCAAAATCCATAATTTACACTCAATAATTCAATAATTTATTTTGGTTCAGCACCTAATGCAAACTATTGCTGTAAAAAAAAAACTTTTCCTCATTTACATAAAAAAAACCCTTGTTCTTTCGTTCTTTTTTTTTGCGTTTAATTTTTAGAAATTGTAGTTTTACAGTCTCTAACGAATTTCATTCATATCTTTGGGTAATTTTGGAGATAAAGTAACACTTGATAGAATAAATACTTAAAAGGAAATACTGATTGGAAATATATTTACTCTACTTTAAAAAATCATTTCTCCTGATCTGGAACTTCAGCGAAGTAAGTTTTTCTTTTCGGAAATATTCGGTGTCTTAACACCACCATTTACGACAAATATATAAATAAAAACTATAGATTTTTGCTTGCAGATTTCTAATAGCCAGATAAAAACAATTAGATTAAAAAATAAAGACATCATTGAGCAATTTGATATTTTAAAAAATTTACTCTGCATAAAATTGAATAGATATGCAATTTTTTGCAAATTATACGTATATACCGAAATGTTACAATTTTTAAATCTGACAACAAATTAAAAACACGTAAACATAAAAAAAACGTCGTTTCAATTAATTAAAAATAATTGCATCAGAAGGACATAGCCAAGTTTCTTTTCATATAAATTAAGCGAACGATTTAATTTCTTACATTGATTCGTTCTAATAGCAATGATATATGAATAGAAACCAAAGCATACACGGATTACTAAAGTAAGCAGAGGAAAGGTATTACCTGCAATCTGGATATGCTGTATTGTAGCTCGTCCCATGTCTTGAAATCCTTTGATTCGATTTCTGTGAGTAAAGCGAGTTCTGACATTTTGTTAAATAAGTCATCGATATTCTTTTGTGCTTTGATATATTTTTGTTTGATTTTATCATCATCTACTTCTTCATACATATCAACACTTCTTTTTAATACTTTCCACTCCTCAATCAAATCTGAAATAAGAAATATGAAGAAAAAATTAAGTTTATTTTATATGCTTGAAAAAAGTGTATACTTACTTAATTTCCGGGAATAATTTATTTCCTCATGAAAAGTTATTTGCTGACACGGCACTTAACGAAAAAATAAAATATGTTAAAGGAATTAATTTGAAAAAAAAATGGCTCCGTAGTTTCATTTAAGAATTTATAAAGATCAAATAAATAAAAGCTAAACGAGCTTTAAAAAATATTTTTAAATCATACTCTCCAATAACATTATCGTTGAAAATAAAAACCGAATCAAAATAAATATAACTTGTAACTTGTAAATAATAACAAAAAAATATAACTCACAATACCTGAAATGTAACTTTAAATAAGAAAATAGCAGTTACGTTAAAATGGCAATGAAAGCGGAAACTGGTTGTACTATTACAATATATCTTATAAACTTTTTTTTATGATGAAGAAGAATTTCTATTCCCACTGCCCGATATCTTCTTAAACTTCTCTTGATCAATAACATAGAGAAAAAAAATCAACAATGCAAACCTATAAATGTGCAAACCCTATCATGAATGAAAGTAATAATTCAAGTGGTTATAAGGATTGCATTAGGAAAAAAAATCCTAAAAGTAGCGACAGAATTAATTTTATCAGCAGATATTTTCTTTTTCCAGCCACTCTCATTTTAAATGTATTATCCCCTTAGTAAACATCAATATTTCCGTGTCTGCATTAGTCCAATGACCAAATGATAGTTTCAAATATCATTAGTTATAATAATCAATTGAAATTATATAAGATAAATTATCATCATCTACAGTGGGATTCAAACACTTAGCCTGGACGAAGATAGTTCTTTAGAAGTAATTTGTCTTCATGTAATCAGTTCATTCATGTATCTTTTGGTAATGAATTTCATTTCTTTTAAGGAGGGAAATTAAATAATCCTTCCGTAATTACTAATAATTCAAGATGCCTCGTCATCAATATATTATAGGGAAAATGTTCTAAGAATCCCGAATACCCATTTTCAAAATATAGTTGAATAACACAATAATAATATTTATTCAAGTTAGATCTGCTATTATGGTGAGATGTGGTCGTCAAACTTGTAAAATATTCGCACTAACATCTCGAATTACGGAATTCGAATCTTCGAATAAATATTTATCAAACGAAATTTTCGACCATGAAGTATTCATATTTTTTTAAAGATTCAATTCAAATTTTCTGGATTGTTACAACAATAGAAAAAAAACTTATTAATACATTTGTGTGATTATTGAAGTAAATTGACCAAGGGTTGAAAAATAATCTCATGTTGCGAAACTACTAAACTTAGATCGTTGGAAAGATAATTTTGGAGTTTTAAGAATATATATAAAAAAGAATTTTGTTCGATAACACTTGTAAACATTACCATCAAGTACCGCAGAAACATCAATTTCATTAAAAACTCTAATTGAAGATCTGCCGAATTCCATAAAAAAAATTCTTTGCTTCCTATTGCATTAACCAATGGAGAGATAGCAACACACGATGGAAATTTTATATTAGTAGAGATAATTGTACAATAGCCACTAAATACGAGGGTTCTTTCATCTAAAAGGTAATAACGGAAGAATAACAGAAATGTTTTTTTTAAAAACAAATTTTATAAAAACGTTTTGAAAATTTACCGGGAAATGATAAATTGCTCATAAAATTTGATCCATCATTATTTTATCAATTAAATTTTGATATCTCAACGATATATAATACAAAATAGCATTGAGTTTACCCCTATCTAAAGAAAAAGGAAAAACTAAGGTAGCGTCGTTACGTTATTTTTTAAAGCAAATTATGATAAAAGAACAAAAAAAAAATGATATATCATTTATACTTGCTAAGCAATGACAAAAATTGGTACGAAGAGAAAAAAATGACCGTCACTAGTTACTGTCATTACAATAAAATGTACATAAATAACTAAAAAAGTAATAATTTAATAAATTTCACAAATATGAAAAAAATTACAAACATTACTTTTTTATCCACAGAAATTTAAAATATTGCTAACTTGAGACAGTTTTTTAAATTTGATATTTTATTTATGTCAACATAATTAAATCTTTTACCAAATACAGAGATATATATTCTAATGAGCTTTATTATTCTTTTTGAAAATAAGGACACTTTTTTTAAAATCATTTATTATGAACTTTAAAAGAAGTGAGTACATAATTTTTAAGAATATTGCTGTACAACATTTTATTTCTGCTCGCATTATAAGAAAACAATGCAATTATTATTTGCTTTTTCCGAAACAAATCCAAAAATTTTGCAATTTTTCAAGCCATTAAAGACGGAAATGCTGAAAAAAAAAAAACCTTAACGAGCTTACTCATTCATAGATGGTTATGAGATATTCTGAAACATAAAACTATATTTTGCTTCGAAAAAAATCACTTCAGTTAGTTTCAAGTTCATAAAAATGACTATCATGTATGTTCTATCAAATTTAATTAGAGCCATTTAAAAATTTGAGGAAGAAAAAAGAAAAAAAAAAAAAAACCATGCTTTTCTCTCAAACGCAAATAACTGATTTCTCAGTCTTGATCTCTCAAGATGCACATAGACAATTAATGTATCAACGGGAAAATAATAGTTAGAGGTACCATAGCCGAGTCATTTTTCGAAATACAAAAATTCCTAATGAATTCATTTTGATTTTGTGTGTTCTAAAATGGTTTGTAGAAAGTGGAAATTAAGCCTCTATTTCATCAACAGATGGCACTACGAATAATTGAAACACCGATGAAATATTTTTAAAGGGAGAGAGAAAACTGGAAATTTATGAACACCAAAATGTCACGCGTTTATCTGCAAACATAAAAGTTGACCTTGTTTCCTATCATTCGGGGGGGGGGGGAAAGAGCACCTTTTTTTCCAGCTACAGATAAAAATACATTTCTTTCATTCTAAACATTCATGAGCAAGAGTTAAGCCTACTCAGAAAATGAAACTCAATTATCAAACCTTTTACGAAGTCTTGCAAAGCTAAGTCAGCATAAAATGTAATCGAACTGCAGAGACAGATTAGATAAAAAATATTAAAATTTTAATTATTTCATTCCCAATTTTCATTTATATCAACTTTTTTTTAAAATTTTTTTTATTTCACATTACTGTATTCTTTTATCTTAACGTTATTTTTTCGAATAACAACAACAACAGAAAAGACAAAGAGCATTACTCAGAAGATCATTTCTGAATGAAACTACGGAATATATAAAATATTCGAGACTTCTTTATCAGCAACAGCTCTGAAATTTAGTGGGAACATCAATGATAGATACAACACATCCATGAATAAGAAACACCCGACGCAGGCTTTCACTGAAAACATATGCGCCATAATTCATGCTATACTTTATCTGTAAAGAAAGCATTCTAATAATGCTATATAACGAAAGGAAAGCATCAGCTGCAAATGAATATCAAGATATTTGGGGTAGCTGGTTTTAAAACCGACATTATTTTTTCTGAACTGACTCGATTTTTTGAAATAACGTATGCTCTCAATATATAAATGGTGATTGCGACTCCATATCAACAGCGGTGAACTTTTTAACTATAGCCCACAGGTCCACACAGGTGCTATTTTGAGGCTCCCCTTCTAGATAAATTATATTTATAAAAAGAAACAAATATGAATTAAGCTTATTTTAGCTTTTAATTTTAACTTTGTGCTCACTTTTTAGCAATTTCCACATAATACGTATTTATCAAACAGACGAAAAAGTTGCACCTTTTTTTTTATTAAAAAGATAGCATTAATGGATAAAATGACATCTAAATTCAGTAAATATTCGGGGAAATATTATTATTTAAATTCCTTCCAAACTTTGAATTGGTATAAAAAGTATCAACATACTTTGACCGAGGGATTGAGTGGTATTTTCTATTAACAATGCGGATTATAAAAATAAAATATATAAATGTTTTCCAAGGCTTTTATTTTTAATTAGAGACATTTTAAAATATTTCTTAAAAAGTATCTAGCTGAAGAAAAATTTCTTATTTAAATATCTTTCTCCCACCCTTCTATTTGATGTTCTGGACATCGAATTCGCACCGTGTTAATTTTTAGTAAAAATGCATGTGAAAAATAATTAAAAATTATTTATTTAAAAATTATTGTGTAACTTCAATATGTAATAAAATAAATTTAAAGAAAAAAATGTTTAAAAAATCGGAATAACAAAAACATTTTATTTGCTGTTGGCGACTAATAAAGACCGAATTATAAAACCAAATAAAAAAAATCTTATGAAGATTCATGGTTGGAATATAGGAATATTGAAATTATGACTTTAAAATTTAATTAATCCTTTACATATGTATATAAACCCATTCAACTATCAATTCAAGAACATTAAAAATAAAAGAGAATGTTGAAACTAAACAACTACCACCATAATTACGAAGGAAAATTAATAAAAAGCATTAACGTATTATTTCGTTGATAGTTTTAACAACGAAAATTTTGTAAATTATAATTATAAATTTTACAAATGGTAAAAATTTCAAGACTTACAATTTAAGATAAGCTAATAAAGCTTTCATTTATAAGGTTTTAAAATATATAATTGCAAAACACAACATTTCATACCAATGTAAGTTCTTTATTGTTGTATTAACAATCTGTTCTGCTCTGTTTATTAAACTTATAACTAAAATGATAGTTTAAAAAAATTAATGAATAACTTATTAAAAAGAGAAAGAGTGAATATAAATCAAATGTACGATTAATGCATAAATATTTCATGGAATTATACAAAAATCACAGTAATTGCTCGGATGATCGAGAGGAGAAGACCAAAATCTTTGTATTTCAGACAGTTAAAATGATTATATTAGACAAGAAGTTATCGTGACATATATATCTGTAACTATTTCATCGTCCAACTCAAATTGAATTGATAATCATAGTTAAAATGTTCTCAATATTCAAGTGCATTTCTAATTTCTATTTTAACCTGAACATTTCTTATTAATTTATATTTGCGTACATTTCTTAGAAATATTTTTTTAATTAAGTTTTTATAAGAAAATAATTAACACAACAAATCTGTGTAAAATAATAAGACTTCTTACCTCTTTCAAAATAGTTTCAGTTTTAGCTATTTTTCAACTATTCACACCGCCTTTGTATTTATCATCTAAAATTTTGTTCGTACTCTTTGTTCTTATGCCTGTCTTGAACCTCGAGATGTTTATTCAATGGAAGCTGAACAAGCAGAGTGATACAGACACGTCATTCTCCCGGACATAAATTTAGGAGGGGCAGCTAACATCACCCCTCTTTTTACAAGAGTGAAGGCCTCATCAAAATTACAACGCCCTTCCAGCTCGTAAATGTGCCCCTTCGTACAAAGAAGAAATTTGCAAGTTGGCTCAGCTTTGTTTATCATCAGCTAATCATAATGAAATGGATTTAGAACAAATGGTTTTAATATTTCGTTTTTTTCTCAAGATTTTATAATTTTTTATATCTTGAATACCACAAATTTTTCAATTGTTTATTTTTAGCTTCTCCATTTATAGTTATTTCCAACTATGTTTGGTTTACTCTTTTCCTTTTAATTTAGTTTCTTTCTTTTTTTTCTGAATAAAAGAAAAATTTTTTTAAACAAGTCAGAAAAAAAAATGCTGCCGATTTAGCACTACGATACAGGTTTTAAGGACGCCGAGGTCTCAAGACACGAAGCGACCGCCTCCACCGCCATTACATGTCAATAATTATAAGAAGGAGAAGGATGAAAAAATCCGACATAATATCATATAATTTAGAATGTTAATGTCGTATATATATACACAAGCATTATATATAAATTTAAAGATAGAAGTACAGCAAAGATAACAATTAAAAAAATATGAAAACTAATAAATATATTATTTTATCAATGCATATTTTCAAACAAATTAATTGAACAAACAAAAAATGAAATTTGGGAAATAATTATTCACTTCATTATTTTACAATGCCACTCGACGTTTTCACTGCATTTTTAAATATCAGAGAACCCACACACATCGAAATTTTGAGAGAAACATTCAATTTTCAATTTTTTAGGGCAGTAGTTGATATTGTCTAAATTATGGTTTGCAGGTTATGGTTCGAAAAAACAATCAAATTTTTGCCAACCGCAAACAAATCCTAAGTTAAGCAGACAAAATTCAAGAAATTTAATAAGCCTTAGTTTACAAAACATCAAGGATTCCAGATGAATCTGGAACACAAGCATCACTGATGATATCAATGGTGCTCGCAAAAACTGTGTAAAAAATTGATGACTGCATGCAAAAAAAAACATTAAAGATGGGAAAAGTTTTAGCGCCTAAGCTAATCTGGGTCTTCTGCTTAACCATGCTCCATTTTAAAAATTCAGATTTTTTGTTTGTTTGTAAAACCACAAAACGAGATCTATGAAAAATTGGGTGCTAATAAGAAACAAAGATTTTTTTTACATAATAACTGGGTCAAATTTTTTATAAGTCTGGGCCATTTTCTTGAAGCAAAAATGATTCCGAGACTCTACTAGGTTATTGAGATTACTAAAAAAAAGATATCAGGACAGGTAGCGTAATCTCATCTGGTTGTAGGTTATTGTTCAAGTCTCCAACATGAAATTTCCAAAACATACAAAAAGGAAAAAAAATCAAAATTACTTTTTTGTGAATCTGTTTTTGAAGATATCTGTTTCTTTTTATTGGAGTTAATTAATTCCCAATCCTCAAGCAGTTTCAGAAGACTTGCTATTTTAATATACTTATTGTAATTTATATCTTTATTTAATTCATTATTATTGTTTTAAATTTTAATCAACTTTATATTAGAATTTCTGTATTGATTCATCTCATTTATGTATTGAACAACTTTTAGATCATGACAGTGATTCGTTGCACTAATTTAATTATATATATCTGAGATTACTTCAGTGCCGTTTATGCTGCGGTAAATTTAATAAAAAGGCTCACTTTGTTTCAAAACCTACAACCAAACACACAAAAGACAATGCCAGACACTGAATTAGTATCAAAAAATGGCTTCACTGAAATATTAATGGCATTAGAATCAGCGACAGTGCATAAATGAAATCTTATATTTTAAATCTGTTTTACATATTTGAATTTTCAGACATGTCATGGCGGTTTATAATGCGATAGCCAATTTTTTTAAAGAGGTATCAAAATTTCACTTACAATACAATTCTTTCAAATCAACATCTGAGAAGTTGCTCCCATCGATCGCAATATGTTCGCAGATAGTCTGTAAGCAGTGTAAGTGCGTCCCACATGTTGCCAATAGCTCAGCCTGCAAAACAGAATGAAACAATTTAAAACAATCTCTTACGGAATATTAACATTCACAAGTAAACCAGACTTCCTAACAAAGATTTCTTACAAAATTGGATGCGAACTTCACTCACGGAGATTATTTGCATTCTTGAGTTATCGCGTTTGCCGACAGACCACCGGTTCGACTCAAAGTAGAAGAAATATTTTCTAAAATGTACTGAATCCTCGAACTCTCCAATTCCAAATATTTTGTTAGCTTCGTAAATGAGCAAGTAAGCAAAGCATTCAAAGTAATAATTTTCTGAAAATTTGATAGAAATCTGCAAGTGTGGTGTAAACACAATACTTCGAATTTGATCCATTGGGCTCGAAGCGTTTTTGATTGATCTTCGTCAGAGGCAGACACAATACCAAAAATGTGTTTTTCGGAATCAGGGAGATTCTTCAAAATCTGTATTTAGAACTTTTTGCCGAAGAACTACCTTCGAGAACTTTATACTCTCTCTATGCTTCATATACGAGAGAGAGAAAAGTTAGTGATAAGCCGTCAACGCGAAAGTCCAATTTCGAAACTTTTAACGAATTTCATTGATGTCAGTCAAGAATTTTCAGATGGATAACAGCCGGGCCGACCAATGCAAGAGTGCTGAGAGGGGAAACAATGCATATTTTTATCATTAATATTCGAAGATAAATAAATCCAATTTGACCTAAATAATTACCAACACTGTTATGAATATTACGAATACTCTATTATATCTTTCCGGACGGAATTTCGAATTTTCCATCAAGGAATATAATATTATTCTAAAAATTCGAATCCATATCTGGGTTTCTTTCTTTATATAGTAAGTACAGTATTTCTAACTAACTAATACACTCAACGTTGCTAGGCATATTCATGTTTTCCTCTACTGAAGTTTACTCAATTGTCACAAACGCCTTCATTAATATATTGCTTATTTGTGTGCACAATTTTAAGTAGGTGCCGTATGCAAAAATGTAAAATTCGATTTGATATTAATACTCGACGGAATCTCAATGCATCTGTTAACAAACGTTTTTGAATTAACTCATTTTCAATCCAAAAGATTATTATACTCGTATATAAAACTAGCTGTCTTCAACTGAGACCATGTTTACATTTAAAAAATAAATGAATAAAACTTGGCGAAGTTGATGCAGTGACTATTAATAATTAGAATAATTTCATCAAAGTTTCTGCCCGTAGAGAATATACAATGGAGGAGAATTTTGTAATTTCATCCGAATAAGAAAACTGATGGAGAGTTTGTGACCATTCATAGCGTATCATAAAGTCACAAGTGTTCATATGAAATAAAAATTTTCGAAATCTTTATAGTAGCTGCAACTAGAAAATTTTATCAAAGATTCTATCCATACAGAAAGTATAGTAAAGTGGAGATTTTATGATTTGTCCTGAAAATGATAAATGGCGGAATAGAAGCTACACATTTCGTGGTCCCGATCTTTCATATAAGAAAAAGTGGCGAAATCTAACCAGTAATTGGGGCTGATGAACTGGTTCTTTCATTTTTCTAATTATTTCAAGCACAAAAATCATTCAATATTTTTTTAAATTAAAATGTTAAAAGCTGTTGCCCCTAAGGATGTTAATTTCTTGAAAAAAATTATGAACAGTCTATAATTTTTCTGAATTCAGATGCTTATTTTCTACCGTCAATTTTTAAAAACTTCTGAACAAAAAACTTGGTTCGAAATTTTGCAGGTATGTAGAATATGTGTTTATAATATGCATTAATATACATAGTCATAGTTAACAGTGAGTTTCAAATTCCCTCAACCGTTTAAATTGACCCTTTGCACTCCGATGGTGCCTCTGACTCGCCATTCAAGACTGTGCGTCATTTTGACGTTTTATTTCTTTCTTCCTCAAATTTGCTAAAAACGCTTGTATAGTGGTTAAGATATATAGATTAGTTTTTTTTTAAAGAAATTCGACTTAAAAGAACTATGTATATTTATTTTTCCTATCAATAAACAAATCTTTGTATTAGGTGAATAATTTTGCATCTAATTATTTTTCGGAGTGCAAAGGGTTAAGTATTAGAGTTCTGAGTATATTTTTAAACAGCAGAATATCTCAAAACAATTTGCAAAGTAGCATTTTATAATGTTAATAAAAATATTATTTAAATATTCCCTTAACATTTTGGCTTCTTCAAATTATAAAACATGGACGCGGTCTAATAGTGTGCCATTGAAGTGCTACATGTTTGCAAAGGACACAACATTTAGTTAATAACAAATAACTATTGAATGTACTCTTATGAAACGTTCTCCTTAAATTCCTTTTACGTCACAAGTACATTTGTAAAAAATATTTTTTAAAAATTATGCTCACTTATTTGGATTTCAATTGGAAACCAAAAGAGCTGGAGGTTCAGTCTTACTTATGAAGAATTTTTATATCTTGGGTCTGCTGAATTTAATATCATTAATTCAGCCTAAGTTAAAGTAAAACCTTTTCTGCACAATTTTTGTGCTTCTTAACTAGAGTTAAGATAATTCAAGATTTGGGGAGAATTCAGACTATATAATAACGTTTCTGATGTATTCAAATGTATGAAATTCACACTAAACTCCATATTCTAAACATACGCATGTTTGGAACTTTTCTAAACTTTCTAACTTTAGCATTCTAAACTTTTCATCAAAATATTCTAACATAAATGCAGCGGTAAAATTGATACCGATAAAAGACCACGTTACTTAAGAGGGCAGACATAATGCTTCACAAGGAAGCATTCAATGAGGGGGTTTCAAAGTGAAAACACCGTCTGCCGTAAATTTTTACGACCGTGGTTATAAATAAGGGACAATTAAGCATTGTTTGGTCATTTACGAATTGAATCGTACCAGTTCATAATTGAAAACATGGCCAGATGCCAGATCTATCAACGAATGTTCATTTGTTGTGCAACCAGGAAGGTCACGCTTTCGTTGTGACACGTTCCTGAAACATGATTCTTGTGCTCACGTTTCATCGATGTCTTTCGAACGTTAATTCAAAGAGCTTATGCGTGGTGTTGGTTTCGTGGACATGGGATCAGACCGAATTCTGTCTTGCGTCAGAGAGGATCGTGATCATGAAACCTATTGGTAGAAACGCTGCATTGTTAATTCATCAGTACCAATAATAGATTAGCCCACGAAGGATATTTCAAAGGCAATATACATTAATAAGAAATTTCCTTCATTCCGGCTATTATTACATTCATAAATTTTATGCTAGCTAACTATGAATGGTAAAATTAGATTTAAATTCTTATCATTATCGTCTTTTTTTAAAGAGGGGAAAAACCCAAGAATTTTGCATAAATTTCATGACGTATCAGATAAGCAACTACAAGAGGAAACAGAACTATAAAATATTTTTGTATCATTTTATTATTTGGAGTATAATTTATATACAAATATAATTACGCGTAGAGAAAAACCTCAGAAAAAAACCCATTTTACTCCCATAATCCATAAGCGATTAGATGCTCCGGATGTGTCAAGATATTTGATTTTCAGTTATCAGAATCTCTTTTACTTTAGAACTCGACGCTAAGTAGATATTACACATTTTGAAATGCTACCTTTCCTCCAAATCTTACTTAGATACTGCCAGAAACAATGAACGAACTATGATATACATTTTTTTATGTAGAGATACGCACATCTGATTGCAAATGATAAATCAATAAATGAATTACTGATCGTTGTTACCCAGGCCTTTTGATGAAACCGTCCAAAGGAATTTAAACGGAGCGTGGTATATCAAAGGGCCTTTGGGTTCCTTCCCTAATAATCTCAATTCATTGTAGATGGTTACTTTTTCACGTATACCATTCAAAAAATCGATGGAAGGCGAAATGCGATGAGTCTGTATCGGCTTCATCTTAATTACTGTTCATAAAAATTCTATCTTATTCTTATCTTCTATTCTTAACATTTTGACGGAAATGGGGAAATGCTTCATCGTTCTAAAACGTCTTCTGATTGATGTAAATCAGTAGTTTTTGTGATAATCAAAGTTCATTCTGCTTATTAAATTTCCATCGCAGTCAATTATTTCTTATTCGAATTATTTAGTTTAGCATAACGTAGTACATTAGAGCATTAATATATGTTGATCAGTTATCTCGTTACAACTCGCATAGATAAACTAAAAGTTAAAAAGCATCATCTGTTTTCTTACAGACCAGGTCAACATATCATTAAAAAACTGCTTCAAAACACGATTGATATTTTTACAAAATAAAAGCCTCTACATAAGAGTTAAATTTGGTTCAAAAATAAAGGTTCAAATATTACAAGTAATTTGAAAGTTCTTATACATGAAAATCATTCATCCTCTCCTTAATAGCACTTACTGTAATATTTGTTTCACACTCTTAATGATACTCATGTGCAAGTAAACATACAAGTAAAATAGTTGCCTTTGAAACGACAGGTTAATTGGCATGTGCAATTTTTAAACCTCTAAAAGGCAACAAGAACATGAAAATATTATATACACGAAAGTTTTGATGAATACATCTATCGGATATAAAGAATGCCAGAAATAGCGAAAATTATGAATATATAATGTAATCTGAAACTTTGTTTTTTGTATTCAAGTTGGCTTTTAAATACAAAATCACTTATGGCTAGCATTCAAAAGCAGCCATGTAAGCAAACATTTCATAGAACGGGCAATACACAGGCAATGAGGAAAACACCTTATAATTTAATAGGCCGGGTGAAGATTCCACTTGTTTCTCAGTTGTTTTAAACTTTCAAGAGAAGTCCCGCAATTTTCATTTATGAATATGATTTTTTTAATTTATTCTGCGTGACTTATAATAATATATTAAATATTTGTTAGTAAAAGTTTGAAAACTAGGTCTGTCGTTAAATTCCTATTTTAAAAGAAGGGGAAAAAGCCATTAAGTTAAAAATGATACTTTTAATGCTATTTGATATCGGCCAGTTTATGACTGAGGCATAACGAAATTTGTTTTCAAAATCTAAGTCTCAGACATTTTTTGTACACTCAAGATAAATAAAAGTTTTAAAGCACCCCGTTGTTACCCACAGCGGAACACGAGAACAATAACAACTAAACAGCGTTGTGCTTTTGTTCCTAAAATAACCCGTTTAATAAAAACCCTCTATTATTTTCAAGTATTTACACAGAATATCAAAGCCGATATTTTACAACATGCCTATTCAAATTCTATAAAAAAAATTATAAAATAATGTTTGAGAATTATTTTGTGTTTTTTGTTTTCTCCAAAGCATGTTGCTGAAGAGATGTTTCTTTCGTTTGACGGTGGGACATGCAATATTCTTCGTAGTGAATGCTCATTAGCATGAGAGAATGAAGATCGAAACCTAAAGAGTGAATATTCACGCGATTACAATCAAGTCTTATGATATGTTATACCGACATGAAAAAATAAGATTAAATAGTTTATGACGATGCGCATAATAAAAAAAATAAAAAAAATTAAGCCTTTAAAAAATTAAGCGGCCTCTTTTATTCCGAACCTCAAAACTTCTGTATTATAAATAAAACACGCACACACATAAATAAAAATGCGAAAAACTTATTTTTTAGATTAGTTTAAATCTCTTCTAGTATAAATGATATTAAAAGAATCAGCAGGACGTGAGCATTTCTAAATATTAGAGGAAAATGAATTAAATCGAAATGATATAACAATTAACAAAATCGGCATGCATTGTATTCATTTTAATAAACTAATGTAAAACAGGGATAAAGCAATATACTGTGCACGATACTATGAGGTCAATTTTTTAAAAATTATTTTAGTACTAAAACTATTATACATTCAAAAAGTGCTCTTTTTACTAAGTCGGCTTCAAAATAAAATTTAGAACTATAATAATTTTAAAAAAAAAATATTTTCATCTCGTATAATCAGCAAAAAATAAACTAAAATTTACACTCTATTTAATTTATAAACTGACTTCCATAGAAATCGGTACGAAATACTTCAAATTCAAATACTCTATTATCATTTTAAGTCAAATGTGCTAGACCATCACTTCTTCACCACGATCCGTTTAACGAGAATATCTATATGCTCTTAATAACCTACCAGCATCACTTTAGATTTAATACATCATCTTTCGAGAGCCACAGTTTCATCTTTTCATCTTAGTTAACATTTATTACTTGGGTACATCATTCCCGTTTATCGCCTGAATCTTTACGGCCAAGTTATTAAATGTTATCTTGAATCACATCGTAAATATTCAAGCTAGAAGACGCTAGTTTCAAAAAGAAATACCATTCATTTAATTACTATCTAAACAGTATTAAAAGATCCTCTTGGACTCTGTTTGTAATCAGAAATGAAACGAGTGCACTTACGAGTCCATTAAAAATCATGTAGAGGACATGAGCGGAATGGAGGATTCTTGTTCTGTCTCGCTTTGATCAGATTGCTCCTAAAATCCGATGACACTGCTGCGCTGGTTCATCACTTTTTCCATCTGCCGAAAGTGCTTCGATAAACACAGTTGCGAAGGAGGAGTGTCAATTTATCCGTGACGTAACGCTGAGCATGTGGGCGATCAAAACAGGTTGTGCTCAGAGTTATGTTTCCTCGACTCGTTTGTTTTATTTGGTGTTTAGTTTTCAAATTCTCAGTCAGACATTGCAGGTGAATTTTCGAAAAGTCGTGGACTATAAAGTAGCATTTGCAGAAGGTTCAAGGGATCAATGCCGGAGCTGAATACGTGACTTTCAGATGAACAGGAATCCTGCATAGGTTTATCTTTCAGTGCGTCAGCGAAAGTGGTAGCTGATGTGTAAATAATAATTATGTTCCGCAACATAAAATTTGTGATAGCTTAGTACCCAAGTATCTTAACTTAGTACCTAATTAATGAAATACACAATTGTTCTATAAAATTCATTAAAATGGTAAAACTTAATTGTTATAACGTGGAATTTGTTATGAATAAACAGTGAATGAGCATCTGAGGACTTTTGATTTTTTGTCGCTCTTTCAGAAATGAGTGATTTAACTTGAGATCATTTAAACAATCTTATAAGCATATTAAGAGTAACGTTCGACGTAAATTTTACGAAACATGCGTTATACAGATTAATATCTTCCTAATTCTTAAAGATTTGTATGCGGAATAGCAGGTAATATTCCTGCATAATTTTTTTAAAAAAATTTCTAATTGTCTAAGTTTTTTATTCGTTGTATGGAATAATATACATAAACTGACAGTAAAATACTAATACATTCAAATATTAACATATTCTTGTTTAAATTAATTTTTCAAAAGGATTAATATACATCTATCGTTACATTTTTAAAAATAAATACTGTTATTAGTAAGAAAAACAAAGCTTATGCAATTTCTCTCTTTTTTCCTCCTCATTCTTTGATGAACTCACTAAAGCCAAACAAATACTTAAATAAAATTATTTCCTTAAATTCATGCGCAAATTAAAAACACATCACCAAGTTACTCGCTGGATATTAGCAAGCATCATTTCTCAATTTCTACAACACAGGATGTTTACTGTTGCAATACAATCGATTACAGTCAGATATGCAAATAATTCGCATTAATAAATGAGTTTTTTAAAGTTTTAGCGAATTAAATCATATTGCATCTGGTGAAAAGATAATTCGCGAGATCAAGTACTTGAAAGGTGAGATTAGTCTACCTTTTATGTGAGAGAAAGAGAAAAAAAAACGATACATCTTTTGGTTAAAAAAAAAATACCAATCGATTGAGTCAACATAAATGCGAGAATTAAAATGGGTCACGGGAGAAGGAAAGAAACAATAGCAACAAGTGGCACTACCGTTAGTTCTCATTTCCTGTTGTACAACCGCCATATGAAAATAATTACACTTTTTCCCGCGCTCACAGCTCGATAGCAGATGGGATATCTAATATTTATCCAGTCTTCCGTTGGGACTAGGGTCCGTACAAATATTTAAAAGATGAAGAACGTTTTTCTTGAATCCACGTGAAAGCGATACACTACAACATTTGCATGAGATAAGAGCTAAGACTTCGCTCACGTGCAGAAGGTATTATTAATCCTTCAATTTCATTTTAAGCATTATTTCAAGTATATATTTTTAAAGTACCATAATTGTGTGACAAAATGTCCACCCTTTCGATTTGATACGAGATTTTGGTAGGTTAGAACAATTAATATTTTCAGATACTTGAGGTCGAAAATGAGAACTCAGTCTCTCACGTTCGATAATATTGAAAATTAAAAGATGCTATTCAGATTAATGAATCAAAATGGTGCGAATATATTAATTTTTAATACTAATTTCATATTAAATGAGTTACAGAAAATGCTTTTTGCTTCTCTGATAAATACAATTAATAAGAAATGATAATGAATAGAAAGAGAAAAACAAAAGCATTGATTATTCATCAAATTCCCTAAGAAAAGTACATCGCACATATTTTCCTTACTTTTAATTTTAAACAATTTAATGTTACTTATTTAAATGAGGTATAGTAATATAAGATAAATCACGAAAGTATTGTCATATAAATAACATTTAGCGATGATTTATAATCATTTGTGTTAATTTAATGATTCCATGTATTGGAATTAATACATTAAGTAAAGATTAATACTTTATCCCCCCCTTTTTTTCAAAATCCTGATGTAAATTCTAGACGGTTTTTATTATGATGATTAGAAATGCTATTTGTAAAACTTCGAAACGTCACAAGAGCTACTTCATACTTTCTACTGCTTTTAAAGTAAAGTAGATTCTTTTTTTTTTTCTTTTTCTCCAGAGTTGGGGATGATTTATATTAATTTTATATTTTAATCATTAAATACCACTAATACCATTTTATCACTTGACTATTTTACTTACTTTTATTATAGATCCTATAAAAGTGCAGATATTTAATTTCCATCCTCACACCGTCCATCACACTTCCGCTCTTTAAAATCCCGCACACCGTCTAGCCCTCGAATTGTTTCAAATTATAGCACTGTTACGTTAGAGAAACAACAGACTGCCAGAAGACACCACTCATCCACCCATGTTGTGTTTATGGATAATACTCCTTTGAATAAAATTCTTCTTTCAACAGGACCTTTTATTTATAGCTCCACTGACGAAATCAAAGAAAAGGGGATGCACACAGAGCCAAGAAAAAGATTGACGAAACAGTGACGCAATAAGTGTCGTCAGTTTAAGTTTTGCATGAACGCAATTAAACCTTGCTCAGAAATTTCTGATTACCGTGTATAAGTTACGCGAGTCGGAAAACTGAAAAATAAAATTCAAAAGGAAGCAGCATTCGTAAAAAATTCATTCATCATTCTGATAAATCAGTACGATTATGAGCCCTTGTTTGTGTCGCCATCTAGGGGAATATTTATAAACTAAATTTATCAAAAAGATTTTTTTTTAAAAATAATTTGTCACTTTTTTCTAGTTGTGCAAATAGCGAAAACTTTTAAACATTTCATATCAAATAAAAAAAAAAAAACTCATGAAATCTGATCGCTTCGTATTATTTAAAAAGGCTTTGAGTTTATGCGATAAACAAAGTAATTAATGAGAGAGAGAAAAAATTTCTTAAAATAAACAACTATGATACGATTAACAAGAACAGTTTTTCCACAATTAACGAAATTAAAAAAAACCAGGAAATTAAATTTTATACACGTTTGAAGAATTTATGAACATTTTGCAGCATTTTTAATATATAGTTGGAAAATAAATCAATTAGAATTTTCTTGTGAACACAGATTTCAAAACTAACAGTAGAAAAGTAATTTAAAAACTAGCTTCCATTGCAATAGTTCATAAATGTTTTCTTTAAATTCAATAATCACGATAACTAACGGTAATAAAATTTCTTATTTACTTATTTTAGAATGATTTGCGATTTAAAATTTGGCTTAGGTAATAAATTGAATAATATATTACATTTAATAAAGATTATACTTAAGAGCATTTTAGTCTAAGTCTATATTTAAAATGCTGAACGCACTAAACGTAGTTATTTATTCTTCAAAAAATAAACAGTTATACACCGGAAACAATCACTTAAGGTATGAATGCCTAACCAGTTGAAATGAATTAAATACTGAAATGTATAGTTGCCAAATAAATAAATAAAATAAAAATAAAAATAAACAATAATAAATCGCATCATTCCGACATAAGCTAATAGCATTAAAAATGATTATTTCTATCAAATGAATCATTAGATGTGTGGCATGCTTTTATGTTTCATGTTATGTTTCTAAATAAGGAAAATGAAGTGAATCCCAAGTCCATGTGTAACCAAATAATTTTTCTATGCTGTTTCTACTAAAATAAATTAATATAATTTTTGCTATTTGGTAGTTTAATTTTACTATTTTCATAAATAAGTACAGTTCGTAGGAAACTAATTCAGCAGATACTACAATTCTTTGAAAATTCGTTCACAATAAGTTATAAAACAAATTTTCTAACTTCTTTGCACATACTATTTTATTTTCATTTAATAAAGAGTTTATTTTACAATTTGTTCATCATCCTCAATTAATCTTATTGAGATAAACTATATTATATATATATATATATATGGAACAATTTAATTGTTCATCCAAATACATAACACAGTTAAGAATGGCCTAGTGAATAACTGAATTCTTTAGGCAAAAGTATTTTTAGACCTAAAAAATCAATAAGCATTTTTACATAATAGACTGTTTTAGCTTAACATTGTGCACTTCTAAATAAATGTTTAAAATTCATAAAATAACAGTTTAAGGTTTTGAAAAAAAATTGCTGACACTACGTGTATATATTTTCAAATTCAAAGAATATATATACAAAGAAAAGCCAAAATAAAGAACCTTTAAAATCAATAGAATAAAATACTATCACTAGTATCATTTTAATAAAAATAAACATTCTAAATATTCTTATGAAATGGGGATTCTTTTATCAACAAAAGTACACAGAAACAGCTAAACGCTGCTATCTCGTGAGAAAATTGACACTTTTTGTCATGACGTTGAAACCTCTAAATGTAATAGAAATTTTTTTTTAATGTTGCAGAAAAAAAGATACTTTACTGAGAAACGAATAACATCAATAACAAACAACGTGCATAAAAAATAATTTTTTCATGTTTCTCACATCATTATTTAACACACCATCATTTAATTAATTTAAAATTTCTACAATCCACACGAATACTTGAGAATTGCTAATTTAAATGCTACATTTCACCTCCATAGGTAGGAATCAAGTTTTTTATTTTATTAATTCAACCCTTTTTTTTAATTCATTCGTTCAGGGAATTTTCTTCCATTTTAAATTTTACATTTAATGCTGCTCATGAAAGTATTAGAGAAGTTCATTTATTAAGTTAACAAACCGATAATGAGATAGTAAATTATTTATGCACACACTCATGCACTACTGAAACCTCAGAGAGATACATTATTTTTTTAATATGAAATAAAAAAAAACAAACAAACATTTTTTTTCTTTTTCTAATACGGAATACCGGTAGAGAAAGTATTATAATCATTAAAAAACAGAATTTCGAAATTTCGACTTATCTCAAGATTTGAGATGGCCTAAAAACAGAAAAAAAATATATATTTGGCATTATGTCTCTCTGTCTACGGACTCGAATACTCACAAAATTTTTGAGCCAGATAAAGGAAATTTAGCATTTGGACATTACACCATGTCGTAACTGTCTCTCGAATTTATATCAAGATTTATTCGAAAGAAGTCTGTCTACTGGTTTGTTGAAGATAAAGGTGAACATAACTACAAAATTTAAAAAATTAAAGAGATAAAATTTGTTTCCCAATTTTAGAATTTAATGTATAGATTCTTACCAAATTTTGCAGTAAACATGCTAAAATGTTGAACCGTTTGTTGATTTTTACTTTCTAATACATGTAAATAAATGAAATTGGTATAAACGAAATTTTTGTTTGAATTGGATGAAATGCATTAAATTATTTTAGAATGAAATCTGCTTACTATAAATGTAGTTCTGCGTCAAATTTTGATTTCAATCTGTCGAAAAAAATTAAAAAGAAGCTTTTCAAAATTTAGATCTGATTTCCTATACTTACTTATTAACTCGTACTAGTTATTTGAAATAAAGTTATAGAATAAGCTATTATTTCAACCATAAAATAAAATGATAATTATCATTATTTGTGTTTAATACTCCCAGGCGATGCTAGACAACAAAAGTGTCAAAGCCCATCAATGTTAACGAACATTCAATTCCTATTTTTAATTTCGTTTTTACTTTGTTTCTGTTTAAAACCATTAAAAAAACTGTATTTCCAATAATGCATTATATGATAAGACAGCTTTGCTTATAAAAATGTTAAGATGATATAGCGACATAATTGCCTTCAAAGTCGGCTAAAATTTACTTCTTTTTTCATATATTTCAATGATCTTGTTACTATGTGAGAAATACAGAGATGGTCTACAAACATAGGCTGAAAAATCTAATACTATATAAAGGCATTATCTAAGGACAAGATAACTTTTTTAAATAAAAGAATCATTTCTAAATTCTATAAATATATGGAGATAAAAGACGTCCATTTTTCCAATCAAAAAAGAAATTTAATTGAAATAAATTTTAAAAATGGTTACTTTCTCCTAAACACCGTATATGTGGGTCCAATTTGTTTCGTCAAAAAATATCTCAGAGCGATATTATTTTACATTTAATGTCACAAAAGTGTTTAAGGAAATTATGACTGGTGTTCACTCACGTTTTCGGTGGATGAAAAGAAGTCTCCAGACTGCCTCCTCTTCAGAGTAGCGCGAGCAAACTGCAACGCTTTTCCTGCTTCCTCGATGACGTGATGCAAGTCTTCCAAGTCGGAATCGGAATCGTTACTGTGCGAATGATTCTAAAGAAACAAAATATACAATATATTAAAGCAAAAATCACAGTGTTAACTCTTGTTAGCAATTCTTCAATTATTTATTATTCTTTCTTACTTGATTGCTTTATTGAATTGCTGTTTTAAACATGCTGAAAATCTTTGCTTCTGAAACAAAAAAATATGTTTCTTTCTACGCAAGAAATAATTAATAAACTGTACCCAAACAATTCGAATTAATTCTTCCAGTTTACGCCACATCATAATTTATTAGAGATAATTATGGAAAGCGAGAGGTATTCAAAGGGTCGCGGCATGTCTTCCAGATGCATGAATTCTTGAAGAAATATATTGTTTCGCCTATTATTAAAATGGAAGAATAGGAATAATAGAAGAGAATAGAATAGGAAGAATAGAAGAATATAACGAATTTTTCAATCTTCATCAGTTCGATAGTATATTTATGGTTTACAAATAAAATCTTAATCGTATGGAATGCAGATAACGATTTTTAGTACAAAGCCTTACATTCTTCAAAATGTTATAAATAATTCTATAATAATATTTTAGAAAACCAATTGTAATTCAAGCAAAGCAATTTCACTGATATAATGTTCATCAGAATATCAGTGAAAAATCTGAAATCCCCTCAAAAGAGCGAGAAAGTAGATCAGTGTGCAGAGATCACGAGACAACTGCTCTCGTTTCAGCAGTGCAAAAAAAAAAAAAAAAAAAAAAAAAAGACAGCAAAATGCATTACTTTTGGAAGTTTCTTGGATGGAGATCTGGAAGCGTCAAGCTTCGTTTCATCGCCGACGTCGAGAAAACGCAGCGGCTGCCCAATGGCCGAGCCATAATCATCTCCAAACTCAATCAATTTTCGAACAGCATCTTCATCCACCGTCGCTTCGGAGTAGGCCTCGCTAAGATAAGGCATATCCTACAAATTAGACATTTCTTGATTAGGAACAACACTGTAATTATTGAAAAAAATCAATGAAGATTCCGTTTTTGATAATTTTCTGAGGTAAATAAACAATGCAATAAAAATCTGAGAAGAAATTTCCATTTTCGTTTGAGAGCTCAAAATATAAAACTGTAGCAATAATTCCCAGAAAAGATTGATTACCATTTTTTCATTGATTAAATAAAATCTTTCTATTCATATGGATTGCAAAATTCTATCACAGCATAATTATTGCGAAACAATATCTTTCTTTTAAAATAAATTAATCAAATATGATATCGATTTGATTTGAAAAGCTACTGAAGATACGTTTTTAACATTCGAGATATTTGAATAAAAAATAGATACAAAACTAATGGGCGTGTTATGACATTTTACTAACATATATAAGAAACGGGAGATCTTGCATCAATTATTTCATTATTTCCATTTAAAAATGCGAGTAATAAAATAAAATGCTATATCCAATATAAATACTAAGTTCACACTTCATATAAAACACAATCTAAGATTAATGCAATTTTTAATTAGGTAACTTCTGTAAACAGTGGTCTTCCCGAAATTCTCTCGCATACGCTCTAGTAAATGTAGCAGTTAAGTATTATTAGCCGCATGCCACTGGCGAACAATAGTTAAGAAAGAGTCTATTATTTTCGGCTATTAATCTTTAGGAAGTGGTTGATTCACATGTACCAAAAACTAGAATTTCTTTTAATAAAAATATAAAATTTAGGATCCTGTTTTTCTCACCCGATTGAAATCAAAACTTGACACAGAACTACTATTGAAGCC
The DNA here is from genome assembly GCA_026289955.1 of Argiope argentata. Taxonomy (NCBI): domain Eukaryota; kingdom Metazoa; phylum Arthropoda; class Arachnida; order Araneae; family Araneidae; genus Argiope; species Argiope argentata. The sequence continues at coordinate 5,509,374 of JAOUZG010032936.1, read as the reverse complement.
ACTAGATTTACTAGTGTGTACAAAAGTAAAAGTTTTATTTTAAATCACCACATTAACATGCTTTGAGAAGTTTAAACAGAGAGATGATCAACCGTTTGACGCTTGTATTTCGGAAATTGATATAGATGCAAAAACTACGAGCCAAATCTCATTTACTTAAATTTAATTTTGGATTATAGCGATCATACATTATAATTCATATATGACCAACAGACAACGGATTTGATGTTCAGATGATTCATATCTACCTTTAGTTGTTAAATCTGTATACTAAATTTTATCAATATAGTTAACTCAGTAATGCTTAGCCTAAATTTGAACAGTCGGACAGAGATATTTTAAATTTAAAAAACCACATTCAAAATTTGAATTTACCAATTTGATGTAAAGTCTTAACAAATTTCGTTTGCCTAGCTGGAATATCATATTCATAAAACGATACAATTTCAGAATTATGCTTTTAGGACCCTGAGAGATAACCTCGAGATTTAACGCTTATACATTCTCCATGTATGTTTCATATATGTTAAATTACAATGGGCGATAATTTTTATATTATATACGTTAAAATAATTATTGCATTTAAATTATTTTAAAGTCCACTTTTATCGGCATTTACAAATACCACAAACTTAAAAATTGTAACAAAAAATCTTGAGTAAGGCTTTACAACAAAGGCAAGATTATAAAACAGCATTGTAGATCAACATAAATGTAAGTAACTCTTTCGTCTTCTTGGAATTTTAGAAAAATAAAGCAAGAATTGAAGCACATAGAGCAATAAAATACTTTTGTTTTGACAAGAAGTTTAGATTCTACTTTTCCCTTTACACAGCTACAGTTAAGACAACCATCTACCTGATATCCGTCCCAAACTTGATCCGATGCGGTGCTCTGCTCTTCTAGGTGTATCAAAACAACATCACTTTCGGCAGGTGAGAGTAAAGACACACCATTATGGCAACTTTTAATATTATCCTTGAGGGCTAGTTCCAGCTCATCCTTTAAGTTTTTAGGATTCAGATCCTCCCTGCACACATTGTGCACCTATACAAAGAAAGCCGGAACGTAATTAATGAAACAGGAAAAAAGTATGCAGGTATGCCATTTTAATTTGAATCGAAATATATAACAATTTTAAAGCTATTTTTTACAGACATTATTATTAAAATATAAAAAAGAAAACTATTTTTTATTCTGAGTGTTTTCGACTTTTTAATTTTCGATTCATAATTCATTATTATAAATACTTGGAAGTAATGAAACCATTTTTTTTTCTTCACATTTCAGGCGTTACAACTCGTAGGGAATCAGAATGCACTTAAAACGACTATTTAACTACTAAGCCTTAAAATGCAACAATAGTGTTTGTCAGGCGAAGATGCATACGGATACCAAATTTCAAACTTGTAAAACTTCAAGAAATGAATAGAAAATTGATTAGGGAATTCCACTATTACAGACAAGAAAACGTTTAAGAAAATACAAATGCAAAAAATAAAAAGGAGAAATCATGAACGAATCATGTTCCTTTCACAAGCATAAATTGAAAGATCGACCTCACATAGCAAAAGTAATTCTCAAAGTTCATTCATAGGTTGATTTTGATAAGATTACAATATAAAATTATATTGACGAAGTTATTTACTTAAAATTGACATAAGCATAATTAATATGATAAGACCACAAATTATTAATGAAGGAAAAAATCATTTTTTAAAAAAATATTTCAACATTTTATTTATTTACTTTGAACTCATGAACTTTCCACAAATGAATTAATCCCACTAACTAGATACTTGTTTTAATATGTCATATTATTATACTTCAGATAGTTTTTTAAAGCTCTTTCTTGTTTGTTCATCGGTGATCTGTTGCATATCAAACTGGAATTTCCAACAATGATATTCATTTTATCAGCAGGTGTGATAAAATAAAAATGATTTTTAAAAAATGAATAAACGCTTAATGTTATTTCTTATTCTCTATTGTTAATAATGTCATAAAATGTGGCATGCAGCACAAGCAGAAAAAAAAGTTAAAAATCATCAGGTATAAAATCGGGAAAGAAGCTTATGAAACTATTAGTTCCTATCCACTCATGATGTCACTGGTATGACGAATAACACCCTTTAATAAGCTTTCAATAATCTTATATTCATAATAAGATTTCAAAGTAAAATAATCTCATTCGCGTTTTAATCCTGTCCTGTTTTAAGCGGACGATTTTCAGTCGAATATTTCCTTCACCAGGGCAAGGAGAAATGCTTACTTCAGACCCATATGCAATGACGCGACCCGAGATTCTGAAAAAAGCTGGCCGAACAAAAGCTCGGAAAAGGTCTTTGTGTTATGAATTTCATTGTTCTCGTAGCTGTGCAGGGAAGGATTCACAGGTATGATATGGATGATGGGGTTGGAAATTCGGTTTCACAACAACGGCTCCTAATCACTGTTTCGCCGTCATTCAGATGGACTCTTGAGGTGAAAGGTTGGCTCGGAAGTTTTAGAAGAGGCACGCGTTCTAAATAGCAGAAATACCCAAAAAGTTCAGCCGTAACTTCCATAAGTATGAAATAGAAAAGAATTAAATCAAAAAATTAAGTAAAGCCTTTTTTTTATTTCAAACAATAATACAATTAAATGTAGAAACAATTCCTTTCCTGCAGATTTTTTTTCAGTATTTTTTAAATATATCTTCATTTAAAATGTATTTAAATGGAAACAGTTCAGATTTTAATTCAGTCAAACTAATAAATCCAATCTTAACATTCAGTTTTAAGAACTTATTTTATTGATATTTCTTACATTGGGAAATTTTAGAGTTAAAATTTATCAAAAATTAAGAAAAGTGCATAATTCAAAGAAACTTAATATTTTTAATGATAAAAATATTTATTTAAAAATAATGCTGTCATATAAAATAACTACATTACTTATTTTCTAATTAAAAACAAAAGTGATAATTCCGAAAGATTTGTTCTATTTTTACAAAAAAAATTATTTTAATTCAGAAAAGAGTTAAAAAAATTAAAGAGCAATATTAGTTTGAAAAAATTTCTTATTATCATAATTCACTAAAATAATTTTGTTTAAAAAATTATATTTTGTACAGTTCTTGTAATGTAAAAGACTTTCTTTTAGTCGAATAAATTTCTTGATGGTATTTTGTAAATAAGATTAATGTTTATTTACAAGCAAAAAATCCATGCTCGATATAAGAACTTTATTTCACTAAAAAGATCATTTATTTATTTTATATTAGCATGAATGATAATTAGAGCAGGTAATATGAGATAAAAAATGTGCTTGTATAATTAAGGTAATTATTACGGAAAAAAGTGATTTTTCACGGATATTATGAAATTAAAGTAGAATGCCAAAAGATTTTTGAAAAAAAAATTCATATATAAACTATAATAAAATTTATATGGAACTATCTTAAATATATTGAGCAAATTTTGTTTTAATTTGGAAAGGATTCGTTCGCAATTATAAAATGTACGAAAAGTATGCAAAAAATATTTAAATCAGAGAAGTGTTTTTTGAAATATAATCTTTAAAAAAAGAAAACTTTGCTTAAGCAATAATCGAATAATGAAATAAGGTGCACTTAAAATAGAAATCGCAAACATCAAATATTCAAATATATTCAATCTATTAGTTCTAATAAGTTCATTCAATTTTTACAACAAAGTAATTGTTTTTATAGATAACAGATAAATACATAAGAAATAATTAACTTTTTATAGCATTGTCAACACACAATAGTTAAATTATATTAATTCTTTATTTATTTATTTTTGTTAAAAAAGCATTTTCAAGTTTAAAAAAATACGGTAAAAATTAACTAAATTTTTAGAGTATGAGTTTTACTTCATACAAAATTAAATCGTTATAGAGGATAATATGTGTTTTTTTCTTCTTTTTCATTATATCACTCAAACCAAAGAACAGAAGAAAATATGAGAACAAATCTGCCATTCGATATGCTGATATTGACAACGTTTTTCCAGCTGAAAATAATTAACACATGCATTTGCAATTATTTGTTAATTTATTAAATCTAATTTAATAAATTATTGTTAATTAATTAATTAATTAAACTTTTTTAAGCAAAAAATATAAAAATGCTACCTTAATACCATACCTTCCATTCAATTTTCATCTTGGAAGAGCTGGAAATTTGGTATAAAATTTGATTTGTTTGAATTTAATCAAGATTGTGCATTCAAACAAAACAAGTCTTCAAACTGGATTTTATCTTAAATTCAAAACCTAGTCTAGCTCAATAAACATTCAATCGCCAATGTAGCGCGTAAAAGTCTGTTGGACACTGCGGAAGTTTTAATAACTGTCGGAGAAACGTTATTTTAAATTAGCCTGAGAATACAAGAAAATATAAATCAAGGATATTCAACGCAACAAAGAAGGGAAAAAATCCTCAAACATGCTGCAAAATAATAAACGACCGAAATTGTCCTTTTATTTCGAAAGAGAAAACTGTTTAACCTTTGCGTTTGAGCAGACCTAGTGACTGCTATTGTCTCGTGTTAATTTTAATGTCAACGGACAAATTCAAGGATGAAATATTAGGAAGAATTTAGCAGATTTCCAAGGAAAATTCACATGAATGTCAGTTCGCACGTAATATATTAATTTATTTGACGTCCAAAACGAATTGATGATGTTTTAAACTCTGAGAATGAAATGCCAAGAAATTAAACAGTGGTTATAGACACAGGAAAATTTTAGAATTTATTTGAAATGACTAATGGGAAGTTTTGAATATGCTTGGAGATTTCCTTAAGTCACTTTTATTTCGTACACCTGATTCTAAAAGAAAATGCATTTCTTAATAATGGAAAAACTCTTTACAATTAATCATTAAAAAATTAAAGTATTGATTTAAAATAGACTAAATATCAAATCCGCAAAATTGAAAATAACATTGAAATTTAGAGACTAAAAAATCCTCATTTAATTCTAAAACTTAAATAAATGTTTATTTTTAATTCATTGATTTCCACTATGATTATCTTTCTATTAAATCTAATACACTAGATTAATGAAATGTTATCGAATTTTTAAGTCACTTTTATTTTGTACACGTGATTCTAAAAGAAATGCATTTCTTTAAAAACATGTAAAAAATTAATTCTCGTCTATCTTTTCTGTAGCACTTTTGTTTTGTGTTACTAAAAAAGTCTGTTTTTCACATCCGGATGCGATAAAGTAACGAAATAATGCGATTGTGTGCACTCGCTACTGGTAAGTAAACTATTTTGAAATTGTTATCACTTCGTTATCAGTTAAATCTGTTAATTGAAACAATCAAATCTAATATTTTACTGGAGAAAAAAAATATTCCCTCATCTTAATTACAAAAAAAAAAAAAAATGAAACAAAATATATACGCTTGCAGTTGAATGAACAGTTTTTTTCTCAGTGAAAATATCTTTTCAAAAGTTTATAAAAAGTGCCATTGTTTTACTCACTGCAGTAGAGGATCCTTCACTTTCAGAAAAAATATAATTTTCAGAGCTCTCAAGGAAATCGGACCTTTGCGACACATTTCTTCTTCTGCTGCATCGACTGGTCAAGGTCCTGGATCTGACACGGCTCTTGTCACTACCGGTCAACACCGTTCGAGACGACCTACAGAAAGTGAATTTCGGATGGTCACAAGGGAACTTACAGTGGGATCCATTTCAACAATCTGGGGCAAGTAAGAGGCGAAAGAGCCCCGTGCGGCTCTTTAGCCGCACTTTGCCGACCACTGTATTAAGGGAATGTTAACTTTATATTTAAGTAATTCACTGGCTTTTAATTAAATCTTTAAATGTATTAATAAATTTCAAGAATTAATGAGATCAAAATCCTTATTTTTTCATGGCAAGATAAGGAGCAAAAATGAAAGAGCATGTTATTTTTTAAAAAAATAAATTACCGTTAAAATTTTAAAAATGCAAAAGAAATAATCTCATCACTTTAATGATAAATAAATAAACTTTAGATAAAAATTAAAGTTACACAAAAAAAATACGTACATTATAGAGCATTTTGTTACTTACTTCTAATTACATTTTGCACTGAAATTACATCAGAAATTGTACTATTTTTAACAAAATAAGTGCAATTTTTTAACTATTGTTTTATTGTTGCATATATTATTTTCAACATTTTTCAAGATCAACTACTGCTGAAAAATAAAATATTTGTTTTTACATATGCTAATTTAAATTTACAAATTATAGAAACTATAGTGTAAAAAACAGAATTTTATGTAGCCTTTATTTACTTAATTTTTATTTTGTGCATAGTTAGCTAAGCATTATACTACGGATAGCCACTTCAAATTTAACGGAGTGCATTATTTAGTCTATAAAAGCGTAAATAATCAATTTCATATGTTGCAAAATTTAGCAAAATTTAGAAAAAAAATAAGACTGCTATCGATTTAGAGAACTGCTGATAGATTGAGAGATTGAAAGAAATCAACAATTTAAATTTACTACAATTTTACTCTATATTTTTTAGGAATAGAAATTGGATATTTCTTTTTAACGATGGAATTACTCAATAATAAACATTTTAATAATAAAAATGAAATTCATTTAGAGCAATTATGCTATTATACGGAAAGATTTCGAAAAAAAGAAAGAAAATATTTATGTATTATTTCTATAAGCATGTAAAATAATTCTTTATTTTAAATCAATAATTGTATAATCGTTAATAAAATTTTAAATGTAGCATTTACAAAATTGATCTACTATAAAAAGATGCATAAAGTTTTATTTAATCACGATTTTTTTCAGTGAAATTTTTATTTAGTGACATCCACGGCAAAATCTTTGAGCAAAGTTATCTGAAAATATGGTTTAGATTTAAAAAAAACGAGTTAGAATACGAAAAATATTTTCTTTGATGCACTTCAATGAAACCTGAACACAAGACTAGTACTAATAATTAATTAATTAACTAATTAAATAGAATACATAGTAACAAATAGAGAAATAAATTGAAGCCGTTTTTAGTAATTTTTTCATTAAAGTGATTCGGAAGCAACTTAATACTGTTAAGGTTTTCGAATTCTAATATATAGAGCAAGTAAAATATTGTTTACAAAACATGTAAAAAATTTGATAAGGGTTCAGTTATAATAATTATTCGTATATTCTATCATAAAATCTTTATACATTTTCGAGTTAAGATGTCATTGCATGAGATAAGCCTAATATCCTTTATTAGAAAAAGAATACACTATTCAATAAATTCTGTGGTACATTTAATAATCGTAAATGAAAATTCCCTTAATTGTCATTTCATTTACTCCCTGGAATCAAACAAAATTGAATTTCTAGACAGGGGAGTTGGGAAATGGATTGTGATGAATTGAAATTCGCTCACCTATTGGAGCTCGAAGACTTTCGTCTGCTGCGACGCTTCTTTTTTCTTTCCAAGTCCGATGAACTCGATTGATTGTGCGACACGAAGCTGGTGAAGCTATCGTCGTGCTGGCTGCAGCGTCTGCAAGTTTTACTATCGGAATGCGACATAGTAGATGCTTTGGTATTGTCATCTGTGGAACTGTCGGAACGATGACGGAGGACATTGGGAAGACTGGATGAGAGTCGGTGTTTGAAATCAAAAGCAAATTTACCCGGGTTTTCTTTGTGCTGTTCATTGGTGCGAATGCTGGAACACAAGAAGTTCACACAAATAAATTTAAAAACATCAAAGCAAACTTCAATGGAATAAAAGCGTTTTAAAATATTATAAGTACCAACATATTCTGTTTAATTTACATGAAAAACTATGTCCCTAAAATAAATTCCTTATTTATTTTAAAAAGAAAAATAAATGGTTAATTCGAACTTATCTCAAAAGTATCAATTACATAATGGAATTAAAAAAATAATCATTGAAAAGCTAGATAGACTATACTTTAACATTTTCTTGAAGTATCGATTTACCTTCTGAAAACGGTTCATTGTTCGTATTAAATCAGGCAAACCCAATTTGTAAAATATTTGAGCGGTGTCCGATGAAAAGCAATTATCCGCTGTAAATATACCCTCAAAAATAATCAATTCCCCACAACATATTAAGATGTCTCCAAATGTAAATTCAAATACTTTTAATAGCATACAAATCTATATGAAGAGGAAATAAGAATTGTAGATTATCTTTTCAAAACTACGCTGAAAATAAATATTTCAGCATTGCCAATGCTTGTTTTTATCATGCATATCCATGTGTTCATATAATTATGACTTTTTAATTCCAACCTTAAGCCATGCAATAACTGATCTTAAGATTATTACAAATATGAAAAATATGCAAATTATAAAACATTCAATACGTACTCTCAGGACAAATTTCCAAGATTTTGTTTTTTAAGTTAAAGGCCCTGACAATTAAAGAAAGGTTTCTAAGATCTTTCAAGCATAAAAATCAGAACGACGATTATTTCAAAAACTGAACTTTCTTTCGAAGCACTTGAATACCTACCAAAGTAAGCAACTTTGCAGTTTCTCAAAGTTTTATAGACCCTAAAGCTCGAAGAAAATGAAAAGAGTGGAAACTACTAAAGCAATTAAGTTGTTTTGAAGGGCAGTCGGAGCATTGCGTCGAGGCAGCAGTTTTTCACGATTGAGCAACAAGAAGCAATTTAAATTTCAATGCGATTTCTAATCCTGCATGATTTAAATTTCTTTCGTAACCGCGAATTTTATGAATTAAGTCAATTTTAAAAATAAGCAATTAATTTCATTTTAAATAGATAATGTGATAATGTATACAGAACTTATATATAAACTAGCAAGTTGCATTCTTTTCTTCGTTAACTACTACGTACGTATTAACCATTGCAACAGGTAAACTTCCAGTTGCAAAATTTCCTCAAATAAAGTTCCAACATGTATGAAAATACGCTGACTTTTGTAGAAAGAAATAATGAAAAAAATAAGAAAAAATAAAATTTTATACGTCTCTTATAATTTAAAAGTGTCAATTAGTAAATAATTCTTCTTACATCCAAATAGAGTCTCATCGGGAGGGGGGGCATCTCGTAATTGAATATAAGAAAGTTCCGGTATGGCGCTTGGTTTTCGTTACCATTGTGGGTTGGCTACTCTTATTGATAACCGGACGTACTTCATTAGAGAAGGGTTGCACGGTAATCGGTGATGGCCCTTAGGACACAACCACAGTTCCCACTAGAGTTGCTTTTGCGGCGATCCGGTTATTCCATATGCCTTCCCGCTGGTCGGCGCAGTCAATTTGTGATTACTTATTGTTTTATGAACTTGTCGGTGCAGATCTACAGTACATATGCTGCCAAAATTAGTTCAATAATAGTTCAACATAATGCCAATCGAAACGAGTTGAATATATCAGTTTCCATTCAGTATATCGTTGTATAATATGGAACTAACCAAAGAGTTTCTAAAAGAGGAAATACATTTATAGAAAACAGCCATTTATAATGAGTGTCATGCACAAAGAATGGACAATTGTTACTTCAAATTTCATAATTTCGAAAATCAAATGTTTTTTTCCATTACATTTTCCAATGCCCAAATTGCATTTCTCAATACATTTTACCTTAGGGAGCCCAATTATAATACTAGACGACGATCATATAATTGTATGCTGCACGTATGCCAGTATGCACATTGAAATATTCTGTACTATGTCCCTTTTTATCATGCCAGAACATGATGCTGTTTTGGAAATGAGGTTTCTGGAAATGAGGAAATGAGGTTCCGCAGACGAAAAATTGAAATTTTATTATCTGCACGAGCATCTCAAAAAATATCAGCTTTTAATAAAGCGTTACCTTTGCATTTACAAAAGCTCTGATTAAAAAAAAATAAGTTAATGACTACAGCAAATAAAACACAGAAAAATGTCTTTTTGAGTACGTGATTATATGAAGTGAAATTTTTTTAAACAATAAATGCGAGACAAAGTTTTTTGGATCGTTTGCAGTACTAAAGTGGCTCATTAAATGAAACGATTAAAATGAATAGGAATATAATTTAACATGCACAAGCACGTGGTTCTTGGCCGTTCAAAAATTATGTTCAGACATGATACAATGAAATATGCATAGCATATTTCCTTTTAATCTTTTTATATAACACTGTTCAGAAATGACTATTCATAAACTGTCATGCTGGCAGCTTGAAAAATTAGGCAATATGTCAACTTCTCTCATCGCAAGTAACATCCTCATTCTTTCCAGGAATGTAAAGATCCTTCAGTTTTTAATCGTTAAGCATTCTTTCTCAGAAGATGCCGAAATGCTTGTGTTCTGCAAAAACATCGGCATTACGGTGACATACAGCATAAATCTACAGAATATCTAAATTGCTCCCTGTTATTGAACCATGTCAATCTTCTAGAAAGTGCATCATTGCGAGAGAAGATTTTTTTTTCTTCTTTTTTTTGCTCGGCATTTATTATTTCTCTGAGATATATTAAATGTTTTGTTCCTCAAATTCCTTTTACCTTCTTTATATAAAAAATGCAACTGCCTGTCAATGAAAGTGAACGGCATTATTTGTGATTGACAAATTTCTTTCAAATCCTGATAATTGGATGTCAATACTTCCGAACAAATATTTACATATTACACATTTTTCTATGTTGAACAAACAAATTTGCATTGCTGAAATGCCTTCATCTAAATTTGTGATTAGTCCCCCTAAACTTAAAATAATTCTATTTCTGTAAGTTTTGTAGACATGTCGCGAATTTATGTGTGTACATAAGCAAGAGCAAAATCAACATTGTAATAATTCATACATTATAGGGCTCATATAAAATGTAATTAAAATTTTTTTTAACAATTAACGTTTACAGAAGCCAAAGTGTTTTCCTACAATGCTTACTATATATTTAAAAAAATCTTTTTTAATGAACGTATGAGTCTAAATGCAATTTTTAAGAAAATAAAAGCATGTTTTACTGTTTTAGGACACCCTGTATATATTGTATTATTTCTTTTTTATTAAAATCTGCATGACTATATATTTAAATACTATTAAAGAATTACATTTTAAGAACTATTTTCATCAGTCTTGATTTAAGTGTTTTTGAAAAGTAAGACAGCTCAGACCACATATTTAATTTATAAAAAATTATATTTAAAATATTTTAATTAATACAGAAACATTTTTATCCAACATCAATATGATTAAATTTTAAATAATTTTTGCTACTATTTTTAGCAATTTATTTATTAAGGAATTTGCTTATTGGCAATTAAAAGATATTATTTTCCATTTTTTTCAGTGTATTGAACATTTCTTCATATATGATGCATTTAATTATATATATATATAGGAACCTCAAATTATTATTATTATAAACTATATATATGATGTTATTTTAATTTGTAGAAATACTCTTACAGAAGATAAGAGCGCTCACGGAATGAAAACAATAGTGAAAACTCTGAAGATATTTTTTTATCTTGGATTCCATCGACTGGAAAAATTGACCGCTGACCGAAGAGAAAACACGCAAATCAAAAGAAGAAAGTGACCGTTTGGGTCGTTGACTCCCCGTTCGATATTATTGATCCACTGTAAATACAATTAAAGTCTTGCAATGTTTTTTCTTCATTCATGTGGGTGCATTAGCACAAAATTGTTTCCTGGGGACTCTTTTCACCGCAAAGAATTCTGGGAAAATTAATTAATCTTTAACATGAAATAAAAAATTAAAAAAAAAAGAAAATTCGACTTAATTCGAACCATAATTAAACAAAAATTATATAAAATTTATTAGAAAGAGATGGAAAAATATAAAGAGGGAAAGCTATTTTTAACCTAAAGAGATAAATTAATAGTTATCTTATAAGAATTTGCTGTATATGAACGAAAATCATTTGATGCAATACATTAGACTAAAAATTATATATTTATGTAATATTTTTTTCGTACGATCATAATTTTATCGTTATGAGATTTATGAAATAGTTATTGTTAAGAATTTTATTTTGTCCCTGAATAAATATTTTTTTTGGTTAAAAGACAATTTTATCAATTATGTATGGTATATGTGTTCTATAAATAATTTGGTTATTTTAAAGTCAAATTAAAGTTGGAAACAGTCGCAGAATATTTTTTATAAAATATAGGAAGAAATACTTAGAAATTCGAGCTTCTTCAGCCTGACATTTTTCTTAATGAACACTTAAACTTTTTTTTTTTCAAAGTACGCTGATTCGCTACATTTTATTTTCAAACAGAAAAAGTCCTATTTTATTTCTTATGGCATGAAATTCAAACTTCTTATAGTTTGCAATGAAAAATAATTTTGTATCATGACATATATAGAAAAGCGTAATTGTTCTAATTATTTGGTCTCACGAAATAGAAGTGTTTTAAAAAAGATTTTTAATAGGATGCAGTTATACGATCGAAAACAACTCAATTTTTAGGATTTAAAATGAATTATAACAGACTATTTGAGCTGCATTTGAGAATATAGTTTGCCGTCTTACTATAAGTCATTTCCAATAAAACGAAAAGCGAATTATTTATGATGTATTAATTAAATTTGAAAAATTGTTCCAAAAAATATTTTTCGATGAAGGTTTCAGAAAGAATATTTTAAAATGTAGCTTGTCGGAAATGAGTCCCCCATTGGTTAACCAGCCCAGTTGTTATTTCCTTAAAAATACTTAGAATATATCTTATAGAAATAACAAGACTTAAGCAACAATAAATTTTTTTCTAAATTTAAATTTTAAGTTTCCCATACTTTTTCTGGTGTTTAAAGTCATAAAATGGATGCTAATTATTTTGTGAATTTTGTATATCATATGCATTTATAAAAGAGTGATAAAGTTGTTTCGAGAGATTAAATGAAAGAATTTTTTAAAAATAGATATTGGATTAGTTTTTTTAATATATATTGGGCAAAATACTAATGCCACTCCAGAACTTACTTCGTAGAGGAATGTTCAGGGCTTGCAATCTGCCAGTTGCGCGTTCTCAAATCCCCTTCAGAAGATGCCTTCATAACGAACCATCTCAAATCGGCACAGCTATGATTCGAGAAAGGTCCATCACAGCAACGCAAAGAACCTGTATTGTGCTGTCTTCGGCGCAGGCTCGAGGGTGTCGAAGACAAAGGCGGCGGCAGCAGCTCTCCGGAACCACTTTCTGAGCGACGAGGACTTTTGAGCCCTCGAATGACAGTTTCGATGGACCCTTCGGCGCTGCAGGAGTCCAATCTTTCTTTGAAATGAAACATATCGTCGTCAAAAAATGACGAGGAAGAAGACATCGCGTTTCCCTCATCTGCACTAGAGGACGTGTATTCGCAACTGGCGTCGCAAGATGACAATTCCTCGTCCAACCTGCCTGGCGCTGCATTTTGGGTAGATTCTTCGCTCGATGAATATCCATTGCTACCTCGAAACAAACAGCGCCTAACGCGAGTTTTGGGAGCAGTGTCTAGAGTCTTGGAACATCGCTTTAACCAAGAACGCACTCGCATTCCACCACCACCTTCCCATGTACTAATTAAATCGTTGGTATCGCTGTCTCTTTTCCGTTTGAGATTCGGCGAAGAAAAATTTCTAGTTTCTCGTCTATCTTGGGATTTCACTGGAGTAGAATTGAGGCACTGTGTTTCCAGACATGAGTTCCGAGGTTGGCCCTCAACAGGACTTAAAGATAGGGGAGCTTTGTACGTCTCCTGTATAAGATCTGTGTTAGGTGACCTATTATCTGGAAGAGAATTTTCCTTCAGCAAGATGATGTTTTCATTCAAATCATTAGCGAATCCGTACAGATTACCATTTTCAACGTCCAAAACTTTCTTCGAATCCAAAGAAAATTCATTAGGCATATCGCTATTGTTGTTTTCGATGCCATCTACCTCTTCTTCGTTTTCACTATCCACTAATATCATTTTGTAAAACAATTGAGATGATGTGGTGAAGGATCTTCTGAAAAAATGCATATTTAAAATTAGTTTTTGCAAAAATATGTTTAACATAACGAACAACTGAAAATTGCAGCGAAAGATGTAAGTGCAAAAGCATTTCTAATTTCTATTGAAAATCAGGAAAACGCCATAAATTAAATAGAAGCGCAGATCTTATGACAGAAAAACTTGTTTAACTCTTAAAACAAATTAATTTAACAATTTTATTTTAGAATCAAGAAAGCTTACTTTTTTTGAAAATTGTTTTGAGAATCATCACTCTCGATACCGCTTAAACTGTACTGCAAATCATCCGTGGTTGTGAGGTCATTCCCATCCTCCTTTCCTCCGTCACTAGTACAAAAATCAACACAGCCCTCCAACACAGTCTCGAGAAAATCAGATTCATCGTCAGGAAGGCATGGATCGAAATCACCGCAGTCGTTTGTGAAGAGGATCTTCTCATACTCTGCCTCTCGTGAGTCTCCCGCAGCCAGAAGATCAGCTGCCCCAAGCCCCGAGTCATTGAAAGACGTGGCCCCCGAGGACGATCCAAGGGAGGAGGCAAGAGAAGATGGTTGCTTTGATTCGGCGCTGTGCAGTTCCTCCTTCAAGCTGATGCTCTTAGAGGAGGCCTTCTTGTCGGCGTAGTTGTAGACGTGTATGTTGAAGTACCTGTCACCACCTACACTGATACCGTCATCGCTGGACAGGTGCGTAGAACTTTCACTCGAATACCCGACATCTTGAATGATTTCGAAATTGGTGAAATCGTCGCCATATTCCGCCTGTTACAGGAAAGTGGCAAAGGAGTTAAATGACAGTTTGTTAATTAATGAAAGAGTATATTTTTCTAATTTTTCGTTTATTGCATAATTTGTCAAATGTTTTGCTACACAATTTTTATTATTATAATTTAAAATAAACTCTTTATTGTATTAAAGTATTTGAACGTATAATATAAATTTATATTATTAATATAAATTCCATTTTGTTTTAATTGAAATTATGAAGTGAATTTATTAAAAAATTTTCAAATTAAAAAATGCTAACAATCAATTATAATATATTAGTATGTCAGAGCATACCGGTGCTGACAGAAAAACGAGATAAATTAATCTTAGATGTCAATAGTTTGAATATAAATATTTAAATAGCTTTGCTAGAGCCTTGCCACATTTCGGATATTTTAACTTAAAAGTTGTCTCATAGAATAAAATATCCTCAATGCACAACAAAAATTTATTTAATAGGGTCTAATATCCAAAAAAAATTCTGAATATGTGTCTTGAATTGAGTCTGAACATTTGTATCAAATTAATCATTTCCAGAATGTATCGATCTTTACCTTTAAAGCAGCAATCCCAGTAGTCCCAACCATAATGCACTTATCACTGACGGGTACGAGATCGTTGCAGAGAATCCCGATGTCCTTCGCCAGAAGTCCACTCTTGATGATGTCGATAGGCTTCCTAGCCCGATCCATATTTGCTGTCGATGCAATAGCGGTCCAACGGTCCAGCGTCAATCGGCGATGCTTGTTCAACGGGCCTTCATCCAGCTCGATATCTGAGGCTTCTCGATGGTTCTGTGAAGAAGGATAACATACGAAAATAAAGTTATAACAAAAACAGACAATTATTGTAATCCTGTTCTTTTTTTTTGTTTCGTTTTGTTCTATTTTCATTTAGAATAAACAAGTAGAAGATTCCATTAAAAAAACAGGAATTTCGTGAATCAAATAAAGAATAATTACCTGCTTTTAAAGAAGAAAGAAGGAAGTCCATCGAAACTATTTCAAAATAATATCAAAATTCCTAGTAAATAGTAAAACACTGGACGTAATATGTTATTTTATTGGATTATTAAAACACTGAGCCAGGTACATTCTTTAATACACCATTTAAAAGAAAAGTTAATATTAAATAGGCAAATTGATTACTCTGCTTAATTCTTGGATGACTTCACTTCTTTCCGCATTTCAAGACAAGTTTTGTTATTAAAAGGAAGCTTGTATAAAAAATAAAAAGCAGTGCAATTCGAAATTATTAAAATAAGCACAGTCTATAATTATCTCGATAAGAATACTAGGCTATTATTTTAAGGAACGAGTAAATAAAGTAAAAATAAATATGGGACCAATGAGTTCAGTAACACGAATTTTGAAGAAATAATTTTCAATTTATTTAATTATTTGGAGTGAAACACAAGAAATCTTGCATTCAAAATTATAAGGAAAACAACGATGATGAATCGGTGCGATGAAAATGTCTAAATACGTTTTTCTGATATTTCCTCTTTATTTTTTAGGTCTTTTAAGACAAAAAACATTATTGAGAAAAGAAATGGCTTCAAAGAAAATGATTTGAAAACAGAATTTTTTTTTCAAATTTCAATACGGAAAAAAATCCTGATTTTCGTCCTTTTATGTCCTATTTTCCTGAATCCTGTTATTTTTTCCCATTATTTACATCTACATAAATGCATGCTTTGAAAAAATGATCTACATGACGCTTCTTTCGATGAGGTGACTCGCGTCAGAATATTTTGAGTCAACTGATTTTCCAATGAAAACGACAATGTAAACTAAACAGCGATATTTTCTTTTATGTTACTTGAACAGCGAAAATATTAAATAGAATTCAGTTAGTGGCAGATTTCGGTCTTTTACAGCCACAGGCAATACCATCATACTGCTGCTCGATTAAAAAAAATCCAACTTCAATAAATTCTTAATATTTTAAAAAATTAATTAAAATATTCATTTATATTATTTTAATTATTTATATTTTTATAAAGTAAAACATAGAAAAAGAACTAAAATCGTTAAAAATTAATAATAATTATTAATCAATGATTTTTTTATTTATCAACAAAAGCATTTACTTATTATGAAAGATAATAGGGAAATAATAAACTTCAAACAAGTAGAACATAAAAAATTATATTTTTATTAGTCTTGTCAAATGAATATAATTCAAAAAATTAAATGAATAATAACTTTTCCAATATATCATACCCGATAATTAATAAGAAATAAATTTAGTAATTATTGTACTTTATTTAATAATTCAATATAAATACATATCGTAATCCTCATATTTTACAAGTAGTAAAATTTTTGATTCTTGACAAATTTTATTTAGTTGACAAACAAGATTAGCTATTAAAGAATATGAAAACTTGCATAATTTGAATGATATTCGAAGAAAGGTAAAAACATTCCTTAGTTATGTAAGAGAAATATCAATTAATCTGACTCTAAATTACAAAATATTTTTGATATTTTATTCAGATACTACAATCGAACCTTTATCTAAGAAAAAAAAAGTCTTTTATTAAGGCCCATTAAAGCTTCAATTATATTTTAAGACAAAATTACATGCCATAAACATTATTATTCTTTTGAGACGTGTTTCAAAAAAAATGGATGCCCCTTAAGGTCATTTAACCTAATTGCAATTAACGCATGTTAAAAGTCAAACGGATTACGTGGTCAGAGTGGTCAGTGGCTACAGAGGACAAGTGAGCGGAGCTAGGTGGGCAGAGCGGACATTCTTGCTTGTTGCTTCCCTAATCAGTCACATGTCATCTGTTGTGTAGTTTCGAGCTTTGCACTAGCTGTAGAGATAAGCCACTACGTTGCAAAGAAATTGCATCCCTGAAATTCGTCCCGGAATCCCTGAAATTCGTTCATACCCTTCATTATGCTGTTACTTATAATTAATTTTTAAATATTTCTCTTAATTTTAATTTTATTTTCATGACAATTTGCTATGTTAAAAAGTTTATTCACTTTATAATATCTTAATATAAATAATTAAATTTGATCGGAAAAAGTGTATCCTTGTAATTCGATAATCGAGTGCAAAAAACAGAAAACTTCGGTTAAAAAAATTATCCCGAAAAAATTACCCCTTAGAATCTGTTTATCGAATTTAATTTATGAAGACAGTGTGCACACGTAAATCACTTTCTTTTGATATAGTAATTTAATGATATAGATGTCACTCTAACTTCATTGGTAGAAATTTTTCACTCATTTGTATAATTATTTTATCCTGCCCTTTCTAAATCAATTAACAAGAACATGATTAACTTCTGTTAAAATTCACATTATTTTTTTAAAGAAGACCCAAAAAGTATATAAGTATAAAACGATTTTTTTAGTCATAACTCTCTAGATATTATGATAATATTAGAAAGCAAACCTATTAAAGCCAAGCGTCTGCTATTCAGTCGCTTTAATCAGGCGAAAAGTAATCATAGCTGAAATTCTCTTGCCTGCGTGCGCTCGCAAATCGTCCCGAGATCACTCACCCGACAGTTTTTTCTGTATATTTTTCGCCGACAATTTCCCATGGCAAAGGAAACAGAAATAGGAACTTCTCCGTTATTAAGAAAGGTAGTGTAGCGTTGCATCCAGAAAGAGAGAGAAAGAGAAACAGACTTCGAAATTGCGGCACCGAAGCAGAAAATTGACCGAAAAAAGATTCGTTCATTCTCGAGTGTCAGCATTCGGTAAAACATGGAGTAACTTATGGGTCTAGGAACCCAAAATGATGGAATGCTCCTTATTTTATCTAAGCAGTGACAGCTAAAATATGAGTTATCGACCAAGTAAATCTGTGTCGAAGCGTATGGATTATAATTTAAAGATGAAAATGGAAATGGATTTTTTAAGGAAAGTCAGTCAGAGACAGATTAGTATTTTAAAAAGTCTACCACAAAATGCAAAATGAGCCTTCGACTCAAATATTTTAAAAGTCAATTTTTTTAATATAAAATTTCTTACATAGTTAATGAATTTTTAAACTATAACTATGTAAGAAATTTACTTTCTTACATAGTAAATTTCTTACATAATTTAATGAATTTAAATTAAAAAATTATAGTCAAAATAATTTAGCTTTTCACAAAATTTATTAAAATTTAGTTATAAAATGTTGATATTTTATAAAGCATTATAAAGAAAGAAAATTGCAATTGAAAGCAAACGCACTTAAAAGTGTTTATAATTTTTCAATATTTCGTCCATTGGCTGAATGTGTTTTGCGCCAACTAATGCCCCATTACCTAAAATAATTTAGAATTATGCCAATCAATAATAACATTTATTATTTAGAAATGGTAACAGTATATATTTGGAAAGAAGTAACTTTCCTCAGAAAAAAATATTTTAAAAATAATCAGAATGATTTTGAATAAAATCATTAGAAAGATTTAAATAGATAAGATGCTCTTTAAAGTATTTTTGTTTTTAAATCATGTTATAGTCTTGTTGTTGTTACTAATGGCACTTGCCACGGACAAGCGCACCGACGGCCGAAAGCCGAAAGGATCGTCTCTTTTTTTTGGAAGTGGCGCCAACTAGGGACAAGAGTACGACTTATCTACACACTCATCACATTCGCTTGCACAGTCCTTTTTTACAGGCGATCCCATTCACACACCTCACAGATAGTAAACATAAGAGCAAGCAAGCCCTAACCTGCACTCGAACCCGGTAGAACCGAGATCACGATGAAGACGCGTTACCTCTGTGTCAAGATGCCGTCGTATTATAATGTTACTTATTATAAGTAAAAAAAATTGAAAAATTTGTGAAACAATTGCAATAAATAACTAATAGCGTGCAACGTTCTTTTGAAGGGTTGCACGAACATACTTGAGTATCCGACTCTCAACACCAAAATATTTTAAGCAAATTGAACGATTATCGAATCAATCTACGCTTGTTGTTAAAAACAATTTTATGCAGGAAATTTGCATATTATTGAAATGTATGTATCACAAATGTAAAATAATTCTATTTTTAACTAGATTTTTTTTGATAAAACCTTTTTAAGTAATTATTACCACGAATACGAAAGTAGGAAGGCACTATATAAATAAGTATGTTCTTGGTACTCAGAAGGGCAGTAACGTGTCTGGCATCGCTGATGAAAGAGCATTAAAAAAACCCTTTCCAGTTATAAGTGTGAGAGGGTATAGATGATATTAAGTTAATAAGAAACGAATATCGCATTATTAACATCTTTAATTATTTAGTAGCATAAGATTAGAAAGTAAATTGTTAATTTTTATTCGCATATATGATTTTAATACTTTTTTTAAATGATGCATGACTTTTTAAATGAGACATTAATTTTATACGAATAAACATCTTTTCGGATTTCTTAATGTACATAATATTAGTAAAAATCTTGAAAATTTGTGTCAGCTAATTTAAAGATGAGTCCAATATCTTTATGTAATACTTTAAAATCAAATTTAAATTTTAATTAAGTTCCTACTTTTTATTTTAAATTAGCCTATATTAATTTTATTTTAAAATGTTGTAACCGGGTTTAGAAAATCGAGAGCATTTGCGTTCCCACACACACAGCAAAGAAAAAAAAATCCCTAATGTGTTCAACATTCTTTTAAGATACCTAAACCCTCTCGCCTAAATTGACACATGGTAAAGAAATCTTTATCGAAATCTCGTAGTTAAAAGGACAAATTTGAATCTTTTTGCTTTTAATGCCGCTAGGTATATGTGGTATAAATCAAAGTTAAAATTCAAAAGTTTCATCTTTTTTGTCAGGCACTGTTAAGATATACACACAATTTTTCTTTTTAACGTACACAAATAAAAAAAGTTACAAAATTTTTAAGTTTAAATTGAAATTGATTCTAAATTATTTCGGTTTGTAAAAACCTTAATAAAGTTTTTCAGAAGAAATACGAAAAAAAAAATAGTTCATACTAAACGAAATGTTTTTAAAATTCAAATATTTGATTGGTCTTCCTTCAGACGGCTATTTGAAGTGTATGAAAATTGTTGGATCTAATTTGATACTTGATCCAATTATGAAACATTTTATACACAATGTTGAGCTAACTGATGCCCCTTAGAATAGAGTAAAAAGCAGTCTGCGTCCTTGAAAACTGGATAAACAACAACATTAAATCAAAATGGAAAGGGTATGTTCCATGCAAGCAGTATTAAGGAATTTTTTCTGCGTTGAGGGAGCCATTGTTAAGGACTATGTCGAGTTTTCTCTTGGGAATCAATTGGCTGTTACTCATTTTGATATGCTTCGGAATGCAGGATACGTAAAAATCGCAATGTCAAATGGCTTCAATAGAATGTCGAGTAGATTGCATTCAAAATATTTATAGGAAGATTGCATTGTTTAGAACAAAGCAATAAATCTGTTAATTCAGAATCATGAATTTATGGAACAATATATTTAAGAGTGAGTTCAGAGTGATTAACGTTATTCACGATATTTTTAGTAAAGTCGAGTTATTTTAAATAGATACACTAAGGTTAATTCAAGCATTAAATCTACATATAAAGAAACATTATATCTATCTATGTATCTATATTGTTAGTACTAGGAATTTTTACGATTGTAAGAATGCTATTATGAGCAAAATTTTAATCATAATTTAATGCATTAAATAAGTTGCATCAGTTAGATTTACAATATCAAAATAATTTCTTAATTTTTGAGAACTGGAAATTCAAACAAAAATTTAAAAGAATAAAGGAGTAAATGGAAAAGATAAGCTTTTCACCGAAACTTTTAAGTATTTTAAGAATAGGACAGCATTTTTTAGATGTTTTACATCATTTATTTTCTAGCATCGAAATCACTTGATAAGTCAACATAAAGCCACTGAATATAAAAAGGTTTCATTGATTTTAAACATTATATGCTTTCCCCCTATCAAAATCTTTTCCAAAAAAACCGAAAGTCTACTTTACATTTATCATCTAATCCGTCGAAAATCTAATGCACTAATTCTGTCCAACACCAGAATGAAAATTTAAATGTTAGGCACCTTAGTTTCGGGAAAATTCTTTAATCAGCATAAATATAATTCCTAGGAGAAAAGTTGAAGAGATATTTTCTTTCGCCGGATCAGTTAAAAAAATTTACAGTTAGTTTTTGATAAAAATTGTGTGAAAAATAGTAGATTGTCGCAGAAAACAAACAAAAATTTCCAACTAAATAAAACACTGTGAAGTTTAATTTTCACCTCATCACTTCTTAGATATTTACATCTTTTGCCGCACAATGAAATTTGCATTACATTCCTTTCTAAAATACGTATCATTATTTATGAGTTGACTGAACAAGCAAAATTACTCACAGTCAATATGAATTTAATATGAGAAAACAGCACGTTTATTTTTATTATAGAAATAAATCTTATACTATAATACGAGGAATGGTTGTCAAGTCGAAAATCGCCCCAGAATTAATAAACTCCGGTAAACTTGGGGGTCTGGGGTTTTTGGCCACGAGGAATCGATTGGCGCCGGTTTTGAAGCGCTACGGTTGAGCAGTTCGGAGTTACAGATAGGATATTTTCAAACTTATGCAAACTTTAGCCATAATGGCTACTTAAATTTTCAAGTGGTAACGTGCTGCTATCTATATCAATATTCATACATATATTTTTTCATTTCATGCAGACACGTGATGAAAATTGCATTTTTATATGTTTAATGCGCAATAATAATTTTTTTTTTAATTTGAGTTTTTCTCAATCTGATGGCAACATATTAATAAGATAATTTTTTCCCTTTTACTCGTAACGCATGCTTGGAGCTTAAGTTTTAATTTTATCTTATACTATAATACGAGGAATGGTTGCCAAGTCAAAAATCGCCCCACATTTCCGACATTTCAACATTCATCAGAAAAAAATAAGGATAACTTTGATATTTTTACTAAATTTTCTTTCAAAAAAGTACGATTCTAATTCCACTGCTTTTTATTAAGGGAAATTTGTTAATGAAATTTTGAATTCGTGCACGGAATGCTCTACGTCGCGTTTTCAAGAGTCAAGCGTCAAAGTGCGTTGAAGGTCCTGCTGCCTCCTGAGAATCCAACCCACACCCGAAACGTCGTATGGAAAGAAGTCCTGAACAAGAGAAACTCACCAGCCGCACCTGCCTCTCCGACAAGAAACTACCTGGACAACATGGAAGACTTCGCAATCAATGATTAATGTTTATTATGTTTATGCTGTTATAGGTTTATAATATGTTTCTTATGTATGTATATATGTTTGGTTTTTCTAAATAAATTAGTCAAAAATATTGAACTTCAACACATTTCAATCTTTACACTGCTCACTTTGTACCATTTCTTTAATTGTATATTTTTTTGTTATCAATTACATTTTATTTCCTATGACTTTTCAAACTTTACCTTTGTATAGAATAGTTCCCTTTCCAAACTCTAACTTTGTTTAGAATAGTTTACAATGGTGCACTTTGACCGGTTATCTTTTCACCAATGGTTTCACAAATTTTCTTATGGCATGTATTGTTTTGACAAATCACAATTGAAAATTTAAATATTCGAGTTAGCTTCGATACCTGTTTTCTCCGAGCGGAGCTCGGTCACCCACTGGTAGAGACGTAAAATTGAATATGAATAAAATTATTTATTAGAAACAAATCATGGATTTAAATCATAAGATTTCTCGTCTTCCAGGACAGCAAATGACTAATCTGAAAGCAGTTAGTTGAATCGTTTAAAGGTCAGCATTGCTTTAATTTCATAACGATACGACATTTGGAAAATAGAGAAGAGTGACTTTCGAAAGTACATTCAAGAAAGGAAAGCACAAAAGAAATTCAGTGCTAAAACAGAAAAAAATATCAATGCTGATGACAAAAAAGAGATCAGATTCTTCCTATTGATGAGTTCTCAAAAGATTTCAAACAACCTCGCGAAGAAAATTTGTTAATATTTTAATGATTTTTTTTATTTGCAACAAGTTGTAACTTGGACAATGAATACCATTCAATAGATACTTACATGAAACAACAACCAACCACGTTCAATGAAAGAATGCAACTCAAGCATTCAATAAAGAAAAAATAATTAAAAAGTAAAATGCAATTGTTGCACAAGTTGCAAAAACATTAAAACTTATTAGCAAAATTTTTTTTTCTGGCAGTTATTTTACAGATTATGTGAGAGTTGATTTATGCAGATATGTAATGAACATTATTGCCAAGAAAAGAAATCAGCTAAATTAAGGAAAATGCTTCTAATGGCAAACAAAAGAAGACATTAATGTGTTAACATCCGGATCTTTTACAACAGAATCACCTCATGTTTGTATATACTGCGCTTTAAAAAGAAAGTTGGTTTAGGGAATTTTATCATTTCTTAAGTTTTCATTCCTCAGTTTCTCGTGGGTTTATCGAAATAACGACAGAGATAAAAAGAAAGGTGCGTCAAAACACTTTTGACAGATATATAGCTTGTCGCCTGTAACTCTTTAAACAAAGTAAACATGCAGTTCTTGAGTCAGGTTGTGGAAATATAATCTGATATGAATGACATCATTGCCAAAAATAACACAACGCTATCAGTGAAATAATAGAGTAGGAGAAATCGAGTTAAATTTTAAAAAAATGATTAGAAGTTCATTTTATTGTATATTCACTTGCTATACTGATATAATTGATATCTTTTATAACAGACATAAAATTATCTGTTATAAAGGAGCAGATATTTCATGAAACTAAAATTTGACAAACAAGAAATAATCAAAAGGAAATTACGGAAGAAAAAATGAATAAATATGAAGTGTATAGTTAAAATAATGCACAAAATATTTCATTTTTTATTTTTAAAATATTGGCATTTAAAAAATTTATATAATATTTTATTGAATATTTCTATGGTGAATAAAAGTTTTAAATTAATTTAAATAATTCAACTATATAAAAATCTAAGCAATATAAACAAATGGGGGATAAATCATTAAAGTCTTTTGGGAATGACTCATTTCGCAATAAAACAAAACCATTACCTGCCTAGATGAAAAAAAAAAGATTAAAAGAAATCTGCGAAATGATTATGTGTATTCCACGTACTTCAACTGGTGAAGCGCTGCATAACCCATGAGTCAGCCCTTCAGATACATCGACAGAGTCTGCCTCCGCTCCACCGTGTTCACAGATGCTTGATGACGGGCGATGCCGACTTCAATGTGCGAGGCAGTCTCGAAGTTCATTTCAATCTCGGCGTCAACAAAAGAATAGTGGAGGAAACACTTTTAAATACCCATCAAAAATTATTTCCATGTCATTTTCTTTAAACGATTTTATATATTCCTCGTAACCAAATTATAGTCTTTGGAGGAAAGAAGAAAATCCCGCTTTTATCCACTTCTCTGAAATCGAAATGACACTTTTCCGGGAAATAATAAGCTAACCCTTTTAAAAATCTACACCTCTTCAAGCGTTTAGAAGCTTCACTGCATTTCTTCAAAAAACTAAATGCTTTTAGCTGAATAAAGAGGAAAAAGTGCAAAAAAGTCCCATGGTTGTTAAACAATCATTTATCATCTGCAATATTTAGTAATGCCAAAGCTATTTATCTTTTCCGAACGGAAAAAAATAATATATTATCGTTATCAATCTGTCCGCTTTGCTTCATTTTTTGCTAGTAACTTCACACCTTCTTTAGAAAATGTATGGAATATCCCGGAACCTTTAAAAAAAAGATTTTTTTTCTTTTTACTTCCTCATATACGTACGAGAAAGTATTATAACCGTCAAAAAATCGAACAGAGAATTTTGTACATTCTCCACGTCTTAGACCATATTTAAAAACAAACAATTTTTTAAAAATATGGTATACAGTCTTTACACTAGACTTGTAGATTTCAATCAAATTTTGAACGGTATACTCTCAAAGGAGATCTATCCACCTGTTACAATGTAAGTTCACACAATGACTACAAAACGTAGATACTATAAAATTTGGTCAGTGGATTTAATAGCTATATTATAGACAAGTATCAAATTTTGACCCAAATCTAAAAAGTAGCTTAACACCTGTCGGTCTATATTTTTAAATGCACGTAAACTCGAAAATGCGATGGCATAAATATTTTGTGCCTACAATTTTAAAATTGAGACAAATTGTTTCATTTGGTTAGAAAAAAAGTTGCCTCAAATATAAATTATAGTTTCGAATACTATTAACAACATTCCAGTGATTAACCACGAAACCTATTCTCATAGAATGAAAGGATATATTCAGTGAAAATGTTAAATTTGCGTTAATATTTCGCAATTACAGTACGAGAAAGTTTTGGGTAGACCATTCCCACTTGTTTTTGTAGCTGTGAAGAAAAATGTCTTCATCATTATAAATAACACATACGTTTACAGAATTTAACTTATTAAATAGAATAAGTTAATAAATAAATAACCGAATTACAAATCTGGGGAAATAATTATTTATCAAACCATATAAATTCTTTATTTTACAACCACACGTCAGAAAATTAATTTAAAAATAACAGTAGATAATTGCGGAGCAAATTTCTAAGACATGAATAAATACTTCCGGACAAAAAATTCTTTTAATGAAATTAAGTCTTAATAAATTATTACTAGCTCAAATACTTTCCATTTAAGTTCTACAGAAACCCGTAAAGTTTGCATTACAAGCTAAGAAAGCACAGTTTGAAGAAAATAAAATCCGTGACTCTATTCCAGATATTTAATAAATTATTTTTAAAATTCAAATTCAAATTTAACCTTTAAACTGAAGTTAAACCAGTTAAAGATCTAATTGAAGTTCTGAAGTGGATCAGTTCTTTAAAAGTTCTTTAAAATTATATTTCCCTTACCGAGAGAAATATATAGTGGAAGAACTTACACGTTCAAAAGTTAATTTTCTGATACATCAAATGGCATTGCTTTTGGTGAGATTCAATAGCAAGTTTTAAACAACTATCTCTTTCAGCAACGCCATAAAACTTCACATTTCTCAAATACTTTTAAGAAAGGTTTTATTTAAATTTTGCCAGTTAAAAAATCTTGAATTTTAAACAAAATTGCCTTCTTTAAGAGCATCCATTTAAAAAGTGCATTTACAAAAATCTCGAAGCATCTTTTCTTAAATATGCAACGTCGATTTTTTTTCTTTTGTCATTGGAAGAACTGATGTTAAATAAACAGATGGAACATATAAAAAAATAATAATAAACGTATTAAAAAAATTACAGTATGACTAAGTTTTTCTAAAGTTAAAATCACATAATAATAGTTTCACATTTCAAACCCAAAAAAGCCAGAAAATGTTCAACTGTAAAAAGAAATCAAAAATTGAAGATCAAACTTGTAGCTCTAAGATGAATGGCAGCTTCACTCATATTTTTTTGATTAAAATGCAATACATTGTGTTTAAGTGCTCCGTCATATTCAACACACTACCCGATAAGATATAAACTCGGTCTACGTGTCAATATTCAAAATTGAATATTGTAGACTTCAATTTCAGCTTTAGATTTGCTTTAAAACCTTATTCAAATGTATTAAAGGGGGAAAAGTCTTACTTTACTTTGGCACTCAATACATTTACACAAAAGTAAGGCATGAAACTTTAAAACATCCCATACTCTCACCTTCCTCCCAATAAAAAAGGAAATAAAAATGCATTTATTTGTTGAATGAAAAAATATTAATCATTATTTATTAAAGTGCATTAATATACATCAAGATTTCACCATTTTAAATTTTAATTCAGGTTTCCATTGAAAGGGAAAGGTTCTGCTAAAACAAATGAAAAAAAAATATTCTCAGTTTTCTTTACATTTATGTAATGAAACGTATGACTTCTGCCCTATCTTCGTTTACACTAGATTTTTTTGAAGAATCAGGTTTGTTGGATCTCGCTGTTGCTTTTAGAAATATAAAACAAAGCTTCCCCTTAGAAGTTTAAATCATGGATTAAACACAAACAAGATGCAAATCTACGTTGCAGACATAAAAGTAAGAACGAGGTGAGCTACGTGACTGCAGGTCACGTATTCATTTAGTCAAGGAAGGTGAAAAGGTAGAAAGGAATCAGCTTCACTCGGTGGAAATGGGGATAATCCACTGACCATGATTACTGGGGAAGGATTAGCAGTTGTTCTATATATATAACAATTTACGAATGATACCTTAGGAGTGGTGACAACCTGAATTTGTAAATCAGTATTATGAATGTCAAACGCATTAAGGACAAGTTTTTGAATTTTATATAAATATGACCAAATTTCAATAAATAAAATCTGATTTTAACATGGCTGTAAAGAGATGTTTTTAAAGGATTACAAAATAAAGCAAAAGACTATTAAAAATTGATAATAATTTTAATTATAAAAATTTGATAATAATTTTAATTATAAAAATTTGATAATAATTTTAATTAAAAACAAAGAATATAAAAA
>JAOUZG010032936.1:5436962-5481152 GCA_026289955.1 Argiope argentata | reverse complement strand
ATTTGATAATAATTTTAATTAAAAACAAAGAATATAAAAATTTGATAGTAATTTTAATTATATTTTTACCAATTTTCTATAAAATGCAAATCAGAAGTATTTTTTTTATTTTCGAAGAAATCTGCATATTTAATAAAAATTTTCTGATATCACCATCATTTAATAGTTTAAAACGGAAGTTATTACTCATAAAAAGTAATGGCAAATGTTTACATGATGCAGCAAGAAATAAATTTTATAAGAATAATTATTTTACATCTTTCATATTAAAATAATATTAAAAACAATTAATTAACGTAACAATACACAAGCCAATAAACTAAATAATATCTCTAAAAATATCTTTTAAATTTAAAAACAGTGCTTATATTCAAAGTAAGAGATCCCCCTTTCTTTCTAAAATGTTTTTTTTACTGATACGATTTAATAATAAAAGTAAAAGATAGATGAGACAAATATTTCCTTTACAATGGGATTTTAAAAATGACTGTCAAATTTGAGACGGAAGTGGAGCTTCAAAACTTTGTTCGCTTGATCAAATTTCTATATTTAACAATGGAATACGAAAATTGAAATGAGTTAAATTTAGACCGGTTTTCGCAGGAAATATAAAAATGAGCATGCATATTCCATTCAAATGATATTATTAAGAAAATTAAATAGCTGATTTTAAATAAATACAGTTTTAGTATTCAAAAGAAATTTTTTAGGACATTTCTTCAAATCTTCTCAATGTAGAATCAAAATAATCGAATATTGATTTTATCCGTTAATCTTGCCTTTTATACTGTTAAGAGATAAAAAGTTGTTCTCATAAAAACTGATGGCTCAATATTTCATTAAAAAAACACTTTCTATAGCTATTATCTCTGGCAACAAAATAGATTACAGTTCTACGTATTATCTTTCATGCATAAATGTGAAATAGTGATATGTATCTGATAACTTTTAACAATGGATATCAAATGTTTTTTGAGGATATCAAGCATTCTGCATTCAAAAGAAAAACAGCTAGTGTTCATTAAAAATTTGGAACAGAATATTTTCTAACAATTTTTGTTGCTTTTTTACTATACAAATGCTAGGTATAATGTGTTGGTAAAATTATTAGGCATTCAAAACCATTGGATGAGAAAGGCATTCTGCAATTTAACAATGTGCAAGATAAAAAAGAAATGAGAAATTAAATACATTTAAGTTTTTACAGAAAATAAAGTGTAATATATTTCCATATTATAATTATTTATAGACCATCTTATTTTAATTTATTGATATTAAATCAATAAGATTACTTTTCAAAATATAAATTATAACTATACTTTTTCAAAGCCTATTTTAATTCATTTAAATTTCCTTTTTTTTAATATCCTACATTCAGATATTAGTAAATAGTTTACTGTGTAAACTAAAACAAAAGAAAAATCAATAATATAAAAGACATGTACATGCATTTCGTTCCACATGCGACAGGAAAATACAGAGAGTGCAATACAAAAATTAGCCATGAGTTATTACCATAGCGTTACTTATAAGTAACAAAGTTTTTTTTAAAAATTAAACTCACCTTGTACAGAATCCAACATTTTTGTATTGCATCTATAACAATTCGCATTTGATACAAATTTAAAGCACATGTCGTGCACGCGGTAGAGCGGACACATAGTCAAGTTCCCTTTTGCTGTCCGATCATTTTCATTCGTTCTAAACAAAAAGAGCAAATAAAAGAGGTGACGTCTGCATCCCGCTCTCACCTGTGCCTGAATCGAATCACGTGAGCCCATGACGTCACACCAGTGAGTGAGAAACCTAACAAACTTACTTTTCTCCTACCCAGGAGAGCAAGACAATTTCATTGAAGTCCACTCTTTTAAAATCATTTATATGTATACATTAGATTAAGCTTATGTTTTATGAGAGTAACTAAAACTCAAGGTTTCATTCGAGGATATGTTTTGAAGTTAAAAGATATAACAAGGTTAGTTAAAAAATTACTCGTGTTAAGGAAGCTTTTTTTAAAAAATGGATTTAGCGGTTAGTGCCTTTTTGTGCGTGTTCTAGGAAATGCCGAAGTTTCTCAGAAAGATATTTCAAGCTTCATGAAAATCCGATCATCTGTTTCAAGCAAGGGATTTCTAAAATACGACACATTGCGCATTTTGTCTACATATTATATAATAGAGATGAATGTTGGAGGTATAAAAGCTATATTGTTTGACCTAAAGTTACTGAACTCGACGCATATAATACTTTGGAGAGTGAGAAGGTGCATCGCGGAGCAATTTTCGAAATTTTATAATTTTAATTAATTTCAAATAAAGTCAAATTTTGGAATTTTTCCTTCAGAATTTATGAATATATTATTGTTAAAAATTATTTTTACATCATCTTAAAATTCAGAAAAATTATCTTTTTAATCCTATCAATTATTCCATTATTTTGCCGTAATTTTCATCCAGAATATGACGTTGTTTTGGTTTAGTTTTTTTGAAGCCTCAAAATACATAGTTAGGAAATTGGCGATTATCACCTTCGAGGTATTAATTTCTCGCTTTTCGGCTATTAGAAATTGATAAAGAAAATTGTCACATTTGGTGATTTATCTCTAACAAAAAGTTACAACTTGCCGGCATGTATACAATTCTACTGTCTGACCTATAAATGGCAGGACCCAGAGAAGAAGAGAAGAAAGTGGGAATGAATGCGTAACAGCGAGGATGTTATTGTGTGTGTGCGCGCGCGCGTGCGTGCGTGTGTGCGTGTCAAACACAAAAAATACACAAATTTCTAAATATATGACAGCCGTAATATGACAGTCACGTGCTTATTTAAAACCGGTTTAAGCTGATTTCTCACGATAAAAAATTCTATCATCCAGACAAATTTTTTAAACTCGATTAATTTTGAAGTTGTCAAAAATCATTGCTTTTCTCTATGTTCGTAATTGCGAAATACGAGTTATGGAAGAACATGATGTTTTTTTTGTCGGATCGATACGATGTGACATAAAATAATATTGTTTTCACATGATAATTTGAAATATGCGATGGCATACCTCAATATTTTAAACTTCCATTTTAATTTTTATTTTAAAACAATTTTTTTAAAAAAAATACTATAATTTTAATTTCCCACAAAAAATCTCTCTCAAAATAGAAATAAAATTTAAACTGCTTGAGCACATTAAGGGTGCTAGAAACAAATTAGCGTTTATTTCAGCGCGTTACCATTACGTTAACGAAGGTTTTAAAAAGATTAACTCAACTAAACTGAATATTAAGAAAAATGTAATTTTTATTACGTATCTATATAAAATGGTATATAGGTATAGAATATATTAATTTCTTGAAAAATAAAGTATATATATATAGATTTGCCATAAGTAATAGTGTCTCTTCATTTAATCTAAGTCTGAATTGATTTCCTAATTTTTTATGTTAAATTAATTGTTACTTCATTGTAAAATTTTCTCTTTTTTTCTGACAAAAATTCCATTTTTTTAAAAATTATCTCTAACATTTGCTGAACAATATTGCTTACTCCATGATTTTCGCAAGAAGAAGGAAGATATAAAAATCTTTAATACAAGCACATATTTTTAAAAAGATACCTAAGATTCTCCAGCCTAAATCGGCACGATTCAAAGAAATCAGTATCAAAAGCTCTTAATAAATTCATTAAAGGAAAAAATTTGTTTCTTTCCTGTTCTCTTCTGACGAAAAGGAGAGTGCCCAAGTACAAATTATGTTTCCATAGTGAAATAAAACGGATCAGTTAGGTTTCCTAGCCACACATATACACACAGGGTAAATCGGAATACAATAGATAATTTCTAAACTATAAGTAATAGGTGTGTAAATTTAATAGGAGTTTGAAAGTAAAGAAAAATACTTCAACTAATTAAAAACAATAAACCTGCTGTTGTTATTCATGACACTTTTTCAAGTCCAATGACTGTCAGCGATTTAATTCGATTGAGCGCCTCTCGTTTTTCAGGAGCGCCAGGTAGGGCTAAAAGTACGACTTAGCTACATACACGTCACAGCCCTTTTTATAGGGTGGACTTCATTCATGTCTTTTCATTCATTCATCCACGGATAGTAGATTAGATTTGGAACAGAAAATGATCACCTCTGACCGAGTACCTCCAGTGGTATTACTCTCGACATGGAGGATTTTGTGACCCTAACAGATTTAACGAACGTCAACTACCATACACTCGGCGAAAGTGTGGTCGGTGAGGTTCCAACTCGCAACCTAAGGAATACGAGTCCAACTCTCTACCGACCAGGCTATCCCAGATTCTCAATAAATTTTCTAATGTGTAATGAATTTAAATATTTACTCGGTTCAATGAATTTATGCAAAATCAGAAAATTTTTCATAGAATAAATCTCTGAGATATATTGCATAAATTATTAAATTATTCTATAGTAAAAATCATATTTTAATTCTGAACGTTTTTATCAAAGTTTGTTTATGAGGGTTTATAAGGGAAAGTCATTTTACGTATAGAACTAGAAGAATTTAGAATTAGCATTTTTAATAATTAAAATTAATTTGCTGATGAAACTATTCTCAGTTGCAAAACATACTTAATTGAAAAAGTTAGCGACTAGTAATTCCGGTGAACCTGCTGATAGTCAAAAGCGACTAGTGCCTAATAAAAGAGCCCAGATGTTTTAAAATTAGTGAAGGTAATCAAGCTGATTTGAATTTGAAATAAATTGTTTTAAAGAAGAATTTTTCTTCTATTTTCTGAAATTTTTAGGAAATTTAATCGCCCCCAAAAAATAGTTTTACTGCAAATTGGAGCTTTAAGTATTGATTGCATTTTTGCAAGTGTTTTTTTCTCATGATTATGCATTTAGTTATTAAAAGAAAAATAATGCAAACTAGAGGTTGTTTTACGAATCATTCCACGATGAAATGAAAATATGCTTGATAAAACACAAATATATATCTACTTTTAAATGTTGTTCGTTAACTGTATTGCAGCAATAATTAGAAAATATTTATTACCATTGTAATGACTTGATCCTGGTCGATCAAATAAATGGTAGCGTTTTAAACTCAAAGGTTTTATTTACAGATTTATACAATCACAAAAACAACGACACGTCCTCTAGGCTAAATGCTGGGTAATATTTACAACTGGATTGTCAGTTCGGCATCTATGCCGAGAATTCGCAAGCTGCCCTCGTATCCGGCTATTGTGTATAGCTCCAGAGATCTACGGATTACTTCAGGTAGATCTTTTCAATAAACTCGAGATCACGTGGTATCTCTTCAACTTCAGCTCTGCTCACAGCTCGTCTCGTTGTCGTATCCGCTCTCGTCCAGTCTCTAGTCAGATCAGCTTCTCCCGTCTTTCCGATCAGCTTGTCTCCTCTCCCTCGCTCAGCTTCTCGACCGTCCATTTTAACAGTAGTGAAGCTCCAACTCTCAGGCTCGCATTGGTGAGCTGGAGATGCCGATTGTCCAATCATTCTTCAGTAATACTCCCAATGGCGCGCCATCATATCGTGGGAAGATTCTTGAAACATCCCTTTAACAGAACCCTCACAATCCAAAATGTTCGCATCTCCATTCTTTCTTCAATGGGTTCAAGAAAGCACTTCTTTCTTCAATGGGTCGTAAAGAGCATATGCTGTTCATTATTGGAACTTTATCCCAGCTTGGGTGATCCATAGAAGAAATAGTCCCATCTGGTATTTCGACACGGTTTGCTACTGTAATGGGCTGAAAGCATGTGTGTTCAATTATTTGTCTCCATTTAGTCCGAAAGGCGACACTAAAAGGGTAGAAACACAATGCGCAACAAAGGATGAATAGCCTCTCCGCTGGCTAGGTAGCATTGTTCGAACATGTGTCTCTTCCAACAGGAAATCAGGGGTCGCCTTCTTTACACCATTAACAATGAATCAATTAATAAATATATATTTCAGCTTTGAAAATATTAAAAATTCAATTTTAATAACATATTAAAAGTTGAGAATTTAAGTAAAGAAAAAAAGGAATAAGTTCTATATTTTAAATTTTTTTATCATAAGTTTTTTTAAAAATTAAAACAAATAAATGTCTGTTTCTTTTTATCTAGTGAATTGTATCTGAATGCATTTAGAATAAGCTCACAGTATCTTTCGCAAATAATTTAATTTTAAAAGTAAATTAGAAATACTTTATATCTTTAAAATATATTTTAATGTTTGATTTGACACTTTCTGAAAAAATAAAAGGAGCACGAAAATATTTATTTTGCACCGAAATTTTTTCATCAGCAATATAAATTTCCTGATATTATGCAGATATTTTGCTCATAATATTAATTATTAATTAAATTTCTAATATTTCTCATCAAATTAATTTAAATTAATAAATTTCATTAATTTGATGTTTATATTTTAAACAAAAATCTGATTATTAAAATCTTTAAAAATTATGGATGGAAAATGATATTTTTAAAATCAAATTAAAATTATAATGGCCATTTTTTAATTTTTTGAAGAAGTGTTCTGTTTTTCTCGGCGCAGCTGAATATCATTAATATAACCGAAAAAGACTCACAACATGTATTGTAAGAATATTAACATAAAATTCCGATATTTATCATGCATGATTTAAATTTATCTTTCAACATAAGTATCAAATAGCCAAATCAAGTTTAATGAGTAATCTCAAAAGAAACATTTAAAAGAGAAGTAAAACACTCTTGGATAATTTAAAAGTAAAACAGATTCATACGGTTTCTTCGAAATAAAAAAAATGGAAAGAAATTACGAAAAAATTAATTCATGATGAATGTTCCACAGCAGGCGATTTTATTTATTTATTTTCACAGGCAAAAGTTTAATATTCTGAAAAAAAAAAATTTTTCTTTACGTTTAAAAATTCTTCTCCGTAAAAAATTCTTGCCTTGATATTAGTAAGTGCAAGGGAATACAAATAATATTTAGTAATACAATGAATAGGAAGCCCAATTTAATATGAAGTTAAGAAAATAGTTTTAAGAAACATAAACAATATTCATGGAATCATTTTTGGAGAAATTAGCTGGCTTTAGCCCACATTATTTATTAGAAAAAAAAGTAAATATTAAAAAAAGTTCACAAATGCACTACATTTAAAATAATTGATTTCATTTATATGAATTAATTAAAATAATTCATTTACTATATATTTATAACCAGATCATGCCGCGATGCAGAAATATATAAAAATAATGTAAATAATTTGAAAATATCCCTTAAGTATTAAAAGCATATTATTCCTTTAAACATTATCAAACCGAGAATGATTAATTGTGCAATATTCTTTTAAAATACGGCAATAACGAGTATTTTTAAAACCTTAACATTGAATTCAGCTCAAAAACAACAAATGGTTTAGTGATAAAATTATCAAAAAAGATTTTTCCCTTAAAATATTCTTCTCTATCCCTCTTTTTTTTTCTCGTTCAAATACCACACGCAGCAAGCGCAAGACGAGAAAATAAAGATAATAAAATTATATGAAATTTTTTTATTTCACTACATGATGGCATAATTTTGAGAATTTATATAATTTAAGGCAAGTAGGTAAGCTCAGCAGAAGATAAACGATGATTGATATTCACGGTATTTAAACATTAATCTCAAATAAAACGAACTTATTTTATTTAAGGTAAAATTTCTTAATTCATTTAGAATGAATGAGGAGAAAAAAAAAAGATTTCCATAAAAGAAAAGGGAAGAAACTGAGGATTGCATTAAAGTTATGCAAAACAGTCACTGCTTTTTCTTGAAATCATCGAAAAGAAAAGATGCAAATGCAGTAATACCCCCGCTGTCTGAGCTTCACGCGCTACGCTCTGTTTCGAACGTTAAAGACACAGCACCCTGTAAACTCCCTTGAACTTCGGTTAGGCCAAAGCACGCCACTGTTTCTTGAGTGACAAAAAAAGAGCCACCTAAATATGTGTCCTAGTGCGTGAAGCACGTCGATTTCGAGATGATATTTTCACTTCACAACGGCTAAGTCTGGATTAACAGGCAGATGTCATCACGAGATGCACTGTTCCGTATCGAATTCCTCGAAATCGCCTCGAATTGCTATCGTGATCTTGGTGGAAAAGTTATTGCGTTATTGTTCCACGGGAGACGATTGTCGGTACAGAATACTAAGATGGATCAAGTTCGGCAAATTCAAAGCAAAAAACTTTCAGTCTAGTTAATTTAATTTTTCTGGGAGATTCAGATTTCTCCAAATCGGTTTCAGTTTCTTATTAATCTTTTATAGTAAACAAAAAGTTATGTGCCTTTGTCGTACGCTTACTGAAAATAAAAGACAGGTTTTTTTTATAATCACGAAAGATGCGTTTCCCTTTGTTGTTGTATAAATTGGTAGCATGAATAATCTTGGAATCAGTTGAGGTCCTTATTTTTAAGAAGAGTCATCCGCTCGTAACTCCATCCGATCCGATGCAACCAGGCATTATGAATAATATGAATTTTGACAGCCCATTATGAATTTTTTAAACCAAAAATATTTATTTCTTTGCTTAGATATGTAAATCCAACTCAAAACAATAATGGTATATTGCTCACAGATTCTTAAAATATAGGAAGGTTTCAAAGCGGTAAGAACCTCTTATGGATTCTAAAAGGTCTCTTAATAAAGGACAAAAAACTTGTTTTCTCAATTGACATCCACAATTCCATCTTGCAAATTTCGTTTCAGAAAAAAGTACATTTAATTGGATGTCGTTAATGAAAACGGTACTAAAATGAACTTCGTAATAAAAATAATAATTGATGATATTATACTGGTCTGTTATACTAACAGAGAATGTTAAAATAATATTGTTCAACAGAGGTAATAACTAAATTTCGATTGGACTCACGCAAGGGAAAAGACGATTTAGTTTAAGAAAACAAAATTAGTGATAGGGCTGATACCTAATCAACTGAGCAAATGTGGACTTGCACTTCATTTACATCGTAAAAATGCAGTATATAATGTTTTATTAAAGGGACATTTAAATACATATTTATTTTGATACTAATAAACATACTGAGAATTGAGTTCAAATCGTTTTCAAAAGTATGCTTTATTAAAAACCATAATTTATGTAATAATGTAATGTTTATGTAATTAATAACGTTGATTTGTAAAGACTATAGATGCATTCATTCATTCATATGAATAATCGGCAATTTTTATTGGCCTAATTCTCTAATAATTGAAGAATTTTATGCAGAACAATTTTATAATCTTCTTTCTTTCACTACATTATTTTCATAATTACCGAACAAAAGCATTCTGACAAATGTCATAAAACCACAGAAGAGATTTAAACAAAATATAATAGAAAAGAATATTATTCAAAATATCATTATTAGTGACATCCTCCTTAAGCAAAATAGCGAATGCATTAGATACCGCTTAAGATTCCGTTCGTGACATTTTCCCTTTCAAAGCAAATTCATCTTTACTTTTAAATAAAATCATATCTATTTTATAAATGATAAAAGTTAGAATTTTTATCAAATTTCTTTAAAATGAATAACTTTAACATTTTTATCAGAATATGATAAAACTGTGGCAAATTCGACAATGAAAAGCGAAATTTGCTCTGAAAGAATTAAAAAATTACACATTAATGAGCCATTCAATAAAAAAAAAACACGTGGAAATGTAATGTCTTAAACTTTCCCATCGAGTAAACTTATAGTTCAAGTTTTTTTTAAAAAAATTTATACAACAAACCAACCACGTTTTTACTATAAACGGTATATTATGCTATAATTATTGCTAATAAATATCGCAAATATAATATACCTATATTGTATTACAATATAAAGTTACAATAGATGTAGTTTAGAATAATGTAACGAAATATACATTTACTTTCACCTAATCTCAACAAAATGTGCAAATACAGTTCGAATAAAATAATCATAAGATATAAAAGATACACTTTCTGTCATTCATTTTAAAAAGCCAAATGAACAAGAAACAATTTCTTCTTAAAGCATTTAAGGTTACAAATCATCATTAAAGTATCGTTCAGAAACTGAAAATAACCTTTTAATATTTATTTTTTAAATTTTTTATAATATATATTTATCCCATTACTTTTGAATAGCGTTACAAAATATTTATTGTTTAAACTTATATCCTCCAAAAAACCCACCAAAGCGCACATAATTCAAAATAAATACAAAAAAATTTTGAAAAATGATCGTAGTGAAGGTAAAAAGAGAAAACATTGCCTACTTCCAAATAAAATTTTTCACATTTTTCAGAATATTTTCTAAAATTACAAAATCCACAAAAGATAGGAACACTGTGAAGAGCAAATAATAATAATAAAAGATTAAAATGAATCTGCTATGCATATTTCAAAGTATCATGTCAGAACATAATTTCTTGAATGGCAAAGCACCATGTGCTCATGAAAGTAATTTTAATATTGCAAACGATCAAAAAAACTTTGTCTCGCATTTATTGTAAAAAAAAAATCTCATTTCCTACATATTTAATTTCATATAATCAGGTGCTCAAAATTACATTTTATAGGTTTTTTTTGCTATATTAATGATAGTATTTTTTAAATAAGAGTTTTTATAAATACAATGCAACACGTAATTAAACGCTGATTTTTTAAATTTTTTTTTGAGATGCTCATGCAGACGAATAAAATTTCATTTTTTCGCCTACAGATTTTTGTTGACGCCAGAAACATCAACCCAAAAACAACATCATGTTCTGACATGACAAAACTCATATAATGTAACAAATAACGTGAAAATAGTTTCCTCAAATTAATTTTCCATGAGTTAAAAGAATATTGCAATCAGATAAAATAATTCATAAATATCGCGAGATATCGCAATAGATTTTAACATACAAAATTTATCCTTTAAAGTTTGATTGCATATTCAAGACAAATATTTTTAGACAATTTTTACTGGAAAATAATTTTTAGGCAATTTTTATTAAGAAATTATATAATTTATTTCACAATAAATTAAAAATATTGATACCAGAATATTTTTAAGACTCTGCTTTTTCAATTATTTTAAGTTATATTGAGGACATTTTTAAAATGCTAATCGGAAATTTATGTAAAAAATTCATGAGAAAATAATTTGCCAAAAAAATATATAAAAAAAAAACATCTTGCCAAAAAATCTTCAGGAGAAATTATTTATAAATTTATTTAGAAGCAAAGAATGTATAAGAAATCGTATCGATTCCTTGAAAGAAGGTAGAAAAACAGTTTATTTTTGTTAGATATCATATTCAATGAAAAACGCGATATCACATTTAGGGCTTGAAAAATTCAATATTTTTTATGTTCAATTCAAAATTTACAATTTAAAATATTTAATTGTTTTATCATAAATAATGGGAACAGATTTTTTACAACAAAATTACTTCAAGCATAACTTAATGCTATTTTTTATAACAACCAAAAATTCATACTAAACCTTTTAAAATTAAAATACAAGTTTATAATTTAATGATTCATAATTTAATAAGTGTAATAACATTGCCAGTCTTATTTTCCATCGAATACCCCTATAAAAGAATTTTATATTTAACAATGAAACGAATATTCTTCGAATGGAATAATTAAATTTGATAAGAAAGTTAGATTTTTTGTAGTTAATAAAATATGAGGTACAGTTCAAGAATAATTAGCCATATTAGATTATTAAAGAATAATTTTTAACATCTTATTTGAGGAATAATTAGGAT
Organism: Argiope argentata; assembly: GCA_026289955.1. NCBI lineage: Eukaryota > Metazoa > Arthropoda > Arachnida > Araneae > Araneidae > Argiope > Argiope argentata. The sequence goes on along the minus strand of JAOUZG010032936.1, from coordinate 5,469,410 downwards.
TATTATATGAACTTTTTTACGTTAAATATATACAATTTCACAAGATCACATATAATTATTCACATCAGAATCATAATTTAGCTTATATTATTAATTCAATATCATGCATCATCTTTACAGAGATAGAGTAAGGAAACGTGAATTTTATTTCGAAAGGAGATTTCTTAATTGCGGCTACTTAACAATAATTATCCGGATAATAAATATTTTGTTTTGCTTTATTTCACAAGAATCAAATTAATTTTTCAATTACAAGGACACAGATAACAAATCAGTTTCTATTAAGAAATTTCTATAAAATTTAGTCAAATCATAAGAAATATTAAAGTTTACATTTTATCTTCAGTCTCGTTAAATTCATGCCCTTAGAATCATGAAAAGTCTTAAAAAGCAAGCGTAGAAAAAAAGGCAAAGCGAAAGTTATTTAAAATGCTTTGTTATTATGAACATAACATTCGATGCATTGATCCAATTGCTTTTGAATAAAACAAACAAAACTATGGCCAACACTTAAAAATGAATATCGTAATGCGAGTAATTTTAAAATAATAAATATGATGGAGACATTCTTCTCATTTTCAACAAGACGGATAAAAATAGTCAAGGAAAGACATTTGATGAATGCATTGAAAAACGAATGATGTTTCTGCTAATAATTCTAAGACCGGTATTTTATGACAATTGAAAATTGGTTGATGGTAGTAATTTCTTTTTATAATTATTGAAATAAACTGATTTTATAAAATTTTTATTTTTAAATTTTGTTTAGATTAAATTTTATATTTCAACAATCTTTTTCCAATATTGTGTTAAAATTATTTTTATAGTAAAATAAGAGGGGGAAAATCTTTTAATCTGTAAAATATAGATTGCCATTTCCCCAAAATATATCAGAGTAATAAATAAATCTTGCTATAAAAAATGACAATCAAGGTTTTTTCAGTCTTCATATTAGTACGTATCGCACTGGTCTTACAAACTAAATGAGAGATGTAAAATTTAAAACAAATAAATAAAAATGGAATAAAATTAAAAATTTGTATTTCAAGCTATAAGCACACCGGATGTGGCTTTTTTATTACTTTTGTCCCCGCTTCCATCCTACAGGTGCTCCTTTGACCCTCCTTATCAGGAGGGAGATTAAGATGCTAAAGTAAAATTTGTAACAAATAATAATGTTTTCTTTTTCCTTCTTTTCCTCTCACCCTAGTTTCGATCGTGAGTGAATTTAAATATCTGATTACAGTCCTGTTACTACAAATATAAATTAATGTCCCTATTCAATCCCATTAATATCCATTAATATTCTCTTTACACACTTTAATATTATTTTTCTTAGAATTTTTAAAAATAGAATTTATATCTGGTTGAATGCATTTTTTAAAAAACAAATTAAATCCTAAAACAAATAATTTTTTCAGAATAATTAAACTTTAAAACAAATTATTCTTTTTTTCACATAGAGAATTTTTTAAAACAATCTTAGCTAATAAGAAATAATAACAGATATTTTAATAAAATAATGATATATAATGTAAATAGATATTTTAAGGTAAGACCACAGCCTTAATCATTAATAGCATTTTAAATGTTTACAGATAATTTATATTAAGAATAACTAGAATGCAGCAATTTTAAATATATTTCCAAAGATTTTTTTTTTCCATAAAACTATCGGCGAAGAAAATATAATCATAAAAGACCTTTCATCTAACAAAGTATTTAAATGAAATAAAAAAAAATACAAGAAGAGCTGTATTGCATGAATGGATTTATTCATTTGTATTGATATAAACTGTAAAGAAGTAATCAACAAAAGCGGTGAAAAATACTCGGGCCGGATGGGCTTCATAGAAAATTATTTATACATGATCTAGATCATGAGAGTTTAAAGATGCCACTCAAGTCACCACAGTGTGTCCACACATTAAGCGAACTCTGGCTTTCCAGCCATTTCTCTTCTGATCCTCGTTCGTTAACTTCATTCTTCGTTTCATGACGTCTCCAGAACAAATCGGAAGCATATGAAGCATTTCATTGAAATATTCCAGACTAAGTAGAAGTGCGCATGCATCGGCATTCAACAATACATCTCACATCGATCATAATTTAAAGAGCAGAATTTGTGGTTCCCACGAAACTAAACGGAATAATGGAATATAAGGAAACAAGCTGAGACATCGGTTTTACTACTGCAAGTTTTACATAATTACGTTTCACTTGCCTTCCAAAATCTAAAGCTGCATTGTCTTTTAAACAACAGACTACATGTTGCTGTATTGAGGGGGGAAATGCTGCATTAGACGTTTTTATATGTTGCTATAGGGGAATAGACATATCTCAAAATGTTGCGTTTGTTACATATTGCGTCAATACTTCCAAATAAAATGTGATTCAGAAACTCGTTTTTATATGAAATCTTAACAAATTACATTTTAGTATCTACTAATAAGTTTTTAAAAAAATTTTTAAAAAATCATATATGAAGCTAATGAAGTTTTGATTCAATATATTAAAATTATTGCTAATCATAGCATAATTTTAAATAAAAAAGCTTTTTATTACATTTTACTAAAACTTTTGAAATAAAAATAATATTGTAAAAGATTTAAAAATATTCAGTTGGTCGAAATGCAAGTAAAAAGAGAAGCATGCGTTTCCAAGTAAAACTTCAATTTTCGAATTTTTACTCGATACTTTATTGATTTTTCTATCTATATTTCAAACCCGAAAAGTGTTTCGCAAATTGAAGCACTCGACTGTAAAATAATTTCTTTCGAATTATTACTGAAGAAAATTGCGTAAATTTCTACTTATATCAATATATCTTATTGCTTATATATAACTTATTGCATACACAAAATTATTTAAACGGGTATTGCATGTTACAATCGAGAATTTGAAGCAATAATTGAGTGAGTCATTAAAAACCAAACAGTATGTCAAGATAGGCATTGCTGAGAGGCTTGAAAATTGAAAGAATAATTCAAAGGATCTTACATTCCTCTGAAGGGACAAATAAAACTTTTTATAACAAAATGCTACCATTTTACACGAATCGTTTTTTGAGAGGATTTGTTAAAGATTTGATCAGATACTTTTTAAGAGCATATCAGTCATCACGAAAAAGTCTTAAAACACATCTATTTACGTAAGTGATGGAAGAGTGGACATTTTAATTTTCTATAGGATTTATTGTCTCAAAAGAACTGTTTCTCATATGCAAGAATTAAAATTTGCATTTTACCATCTGAGCATTTCTCATCCTTATTAAAATCTAATCACTTATGTAAATCCTCATCCTCATTTCTCAATAAAAATTGAACATTTTAAATAGCTGTAAAAATTATTAAGTTACTCAAATTTGCTTGTCAATTAATTAGATAGAATATTTTTGGTATATTTTGTTATATACGATTTTATTTAAAATAACAAATCACATAATGCTATAAGGGCGATCATAAAAAGGTACAAGGCAATCAGTTATATTTTAATTCAATTACTGTAACCATATTATTGTTTTAAGCTACTTATTAAAAATTTTATAAGTATCACTAATTTATATAAGCAAATGCATATATTCTAAAATTCACTTTAAATAACGGAGCTAATAAAAAAAGTTTTTCTCTTCAGTATATAAAATTACGTAAAATAAAATTATCTCAATGTGTAAAGTTATGTGTTTCATTTTACTCACAAATTCGCAAAAGAATAAGATACAACCCACTTTGTAACAAAGCCAGAAAAACTACATGCAATTTTTCCTACCTCAAAAATGAAATGTGCGTTTACGTAATTGTACCCATAGCTGCAATAGCAGTTCCAATAGCAACGATTTCGTCTTGTTTTCTGATCATTTTACATCCGTGAAGCACGCGAGTATTTTTTTTTTCAATCTTCTCTCAATAGTTCCTCTTTATTTTTTTTCATGGTGAGATTTCTTGACCCCAAAAGTTTTAAAAGGGGGCGGCAACAGGACTAGATGATGTCATTAAGGGGCCTTATCTGGGCATCCTATTAGCACAATATCGTCCCCGCATAGAAGCGGTTAAGGGAGTATAAATAAACTAAATTTATTGTGATTGAGGTTGCAGGTCAAGTCTCTCTTGCGTTTTGACCTCCTTTAGAAAAGAATGGAATGCTGTTAAGTGGATAGGGGACATTGGCAATGTAAATTTTTTCTGAACACTTTAAATAATCTTGATGCCTTTTCATTTCGATCCATTATTTACGTATTTTCTCTTCTCTCGATGAACTTAATCTGTTCACAATAGGTAGGAAGTTTTAATCCAAAATGGAATAAACAAAAACATATTGAAATAAACACGATGCAAGGTTTAGAAGATATATAAGGAAAGTAAGCCTATAGATGTGCTCTTACAATCGTAACAAGAATATCCTTATAGAATATTACAAATATAGAAAATTCTTCAATATATTCAAGTAGTTGTAACAGGATTTAAAACTGAAATTTTTTTTTGTAGATAAAATAAATTATATTTCATTGGAAAATTTAGGAAAGGAATTTTAACGCATATTTGTCATGTTTAACAGATTGCAAAATACACATCAAACTTTGTAGGAATTAAACTGTTAAAATTTGCGAACATGCATACTTAACATCTGCTCAAGAAATATTTCGAATTTCTTTTATTTACTTTTATGCTTTATTCCCCATATGTTTCATTTTATCTCAAGCACTTAAATTCAAAATTCAACTTAAACATATAGATTGATTGAAAGTTTAAAAAAAGATTTATTAGAACGTGAAAATGTTGCTATTCAAACTAAAATTTTCAATTGAAAAACAAAATTTTATGTGTAAAGAACTCTGACAAAAAATAATATATAAAGGGCTATAAAATTCTAATTTAAATACTCTATAAATGAAATTAAATAAACATCTTAAACACATAAACTGGTATAATATTCAATGAAATTCATATTTTCTTACTTTATATATGATAGTTATAAATATAGCCCCTCCAATATGATATCTATAGGATTAGATATGGTTAGGTTTTAGCTAACAGCTTAAAACTATTATACACATAATAAATTCGAGGAAAAAAAATCAGATTAAAAACACTGATCACTAAATGAAAATGTGACACATAAAAAATGAATAAAAAATGTAATGATTTTTTTAAATCTGCCTTTGTTATACATGCATTTTCTCAAAGCATAAATTCAACCTAAAACCGAAATAATTCTTGAAAAACTGCATCAATATGCTGCGTCATACTTGTTTTCAGTTCATAAAGACGATAGCTCAAAGGCCTTTCCTATAAGATGGCTAAAAGATTCAATAAATCTAAAGCAGTTGCACATTATCGAATAAGATTTCTCATTCCTAGATGGTCAGCCCATATGGATGAAGCAGCACCCTGTAGGAAAGAAGCAACCTCTGCACATTTTCTTTCATGAAAGGTATGAATGTCTTGCTGTTGAAGGTAACCAGTACTGCGATGGAACTCCTTTCCGAACGTTGAAGAATAAACTTCACAGAAAAAAAAGGGGGTCATGAATGAAGTACGCAATAAATCGATAACACAGAGACACGTAATCAGAGTGTACGGGCTGTTGAAACACAGCCATAAAAAAAGCTGTCTATTACAAAATCCTTTTTTTTTCTTTTCATAGCAGATTTCGTTTCTACATCGACTGCAAATGTAATATTTAATTGGAATGAAATTTCTTTCAACCTAATTCAAACCCTGAGTAAAGTCCTGCTGATCATAACCATATAACACTTTTAATATTAGAAGGTCATGCAATTTAAAAATCAATTAACATCAAATAAAATAACTGAAAATCAAGAATTTGAAAATTTCCACATTTTTAATTACTAACTATTATTCAACATAACTATTATTCGAATTTCATAGTACTTATGAGCAAAAAAAATGCATATTTTATAACATCAAGTAAATTTTTTTGTTACAATTTTATTTCCACTTAAAATGCCTTTAAGAATTTCTTCGCTTCGTAAATCGAAATATTTTCCATTATCTCACTACTAACAATACTACAAAAATCTGACATCAAATCCATAAATTGACTGAATAAAAAAAACCGGTGAAAATGTTTAAACTATTTTTTTAAAAATCCTTTAAAACTCTGGGAACTTGCATATGATACATGGAAAATAAAATAAAATTCCATGAAATTGTAATCTTAAAATTCCATAAAATTGTAATTTTATTAAAATTGCTTTAAAATGCAGATTTATCTTAAACAAAATAAGTACTCATTTTATAGTTCATAGTTATAAATTTTAGGTAGATTTTATGTTTAATCACAGTGAATGAAAAACAAATAATATAAGGTTAATACAGGTTTTTGTTTATTGTGGCAAATTTATTTTTGACTTGATATTGCTTTTCAATTACTCATAAAAGAATCAAAATTGCTCAAATGGTTACCAAAAAAGGTTACAAAAATTTCCCAATCGGTTCATTAATAAATAAATGTGAAAAATGTATTGCTGAATGAATTTTTAGAGATAATCAATAATCATTTTTAATGCATAACAAATTACTTAAAATAATTCAAAAGACAACAAAATTAAAAAGTTAGATGTAGAATCTACAAGAACTCATTGGTAAATTTAAGTTTCCTTACGAAATAACCTATATTGACATAAAGAGAGATAAAAATAGCGATTTATTATTTTATACAACTAATAAATAATTTAAATTTAAATATTTATTATTTTATGTAACTAAAAATAATTTTAATTGCAGAACAATCTTTTCGATTAAACAGAAAATAATTGAACACATACTTCAAGTCTTCTATAAATTCCTGACATTTTATCTAATAAGGTGTAACTTAATTGTTGATTAAATATCACAAAAAAAAAAAGTTAAATAACTCTCCCCCAGCCCTCGTTAAGCAAGGATAAAAGAGTAGAGAACGATATATAACTGTTTTCCCTCAAATTTATTGCTTTTTGTAAATTACTAAGTTATGTCAACTGCATCTAATCATATTTCATCAACACAGACCTTTAAGAGATGTAAAAAGCCATCTAATGAATAATATGATTGGAAAAAAGGAAATATAAAAATAAAAACTGATCACGTGGAACCGCCACCTCAGGGTATGAGGAGTCACGACTGCTATTAAATCACACTTATTTCGGTTTGGTAACCGGAGCTATAATCTTTGCGATGTTGATACATCTAATTACAAAAAAAAAAAAAAACACCATTCAGATACAACCCCTATACAATGACAAAACTCGAGGCACACGTACAAGAGTTTGCTCAATGGGTTTTAATTACGCACCTTAGGGAATGTAACAAAGACCAGAATTATCATTGATGCAAATTTCAATAATTGGGCAACATTCTAACCGAGCGACTGCGGGGTTCTTCGGAAACGGATATGGTAAGATGACATGAAATCGTGTGTGATTAACAATGACTTTAGGCAAATAAAAGAGCTAATTTGAAAAAGAAGCTGAAACTGTTTGCAATTTTACTGAATTAAGTGTTATAAATTATGTTTTATAGAATAATGTAGTGGAAAAAACTCTTGAAGCTATTTCTTCAGTTCTTATAGTTTATTTTCCAGATATATTGTTTATCACTTCTAATCATAAACAAGAATGTGTATATGAGTTTTGGTGATCGACTGGCCATACGGCTAGACTAAAGTAACAATATTTTGAAAAAAGAAGAAAGTACACAAAAAAGCGATTTTTTAGCGCTTTTCTTTAAAATCTTAATTATTTAAAAAATTAAAAGAATTTTAAATTTTTTTGTCATTATTTCAAAGATAATACATTACAAAAATTATTTTTAAATCATCCTAAAATATAAAATAATTAGCTTTTCATTGATATAAATTCTTTAGCCATAGTTTTTTTTTACTATTTTTAATAATTTTTCTAAAAAGATTCTAGGTATAATTTAAAAACATACGTTTAATTGTTGAAATGAAACTCAAATTGTTTTCACTGTTATTATTGATAATGCGCACTGCCTTTTTACTTTCTCATATATATAGTATAAAGAAAATATTGTAATCGTCAAAGAATTCGGAACCTCCTTCAGCTCAAAAAATAAATTTTGGTAAAATGTCCATTCGCATGTCTATCAGTGACAAAGCTAACTCAGAAACGCTTTGATACAAAGAGATGAAATTTGGTTTATAATAAAGGTGTCTGTCAGGCAGTTTCATTACGAGTTAATACGATACAAAAGGAAAATAGCAAGATCGATAAAAATTGATGTATAGATGTAAAATCGATAATGTACATACCTATCAAATTTTGTGTCAAATCCAATAATGGAATAACAGTCTGCCGTTCTGTACTTTCAGAAGCATGTAATAGCGATGAATCGAAATCAAAATCAATTTTCAAATATAGTAGCGAATTTTGTGAGTACAATTCCAGTTATGTATCAATACTTTTCCTCAATCGAGTGGGAAAAAATAATGTCTCAAACATAAATTCGATGATGGAAATTATTGGATTGAGTCAGAAAAAAACTCGGGATAGATGACACATAAGATTCAATAGGAGTGTAAAAAGCATGCAAAAGGTTTTAGCGTACAGTAGTTATAAAATAACTATTGTACACCAATGCCATGCAAGATGTTTTCTAAGATGACACGTTTATTGTAGAACATGTGAGAGAAATTTTGAGACCACTGTCTACTACTTTGCCATATTGTGAACAAGATATAAAAATTTGATTTACTTTTCTGTTGAGCAGGATCTATAAAACATGCCTATCTATTAAAAATTTTATGTACTTAGAATTACGTTTTACATTGCGTCTCATTTTATGCTCTCTCACAACATTTATCATCATTGTGTGCCTTTCCTATGATTTGTTTTCATAATAAAAGTGATGCATAAAGATAAAAAAAAATTGTGAAGTTCATAGTATGTTAAATTGGAATTATTATATATTAGGACTAAATTGCACAAAATATTTATTGAAACTTATAAAGCGTTAATCTCGGTGAATCTGCAGGTCCGGAAGTATAGTTAATTATACAAAATAATTTATTAATTTTGAAAGAGTAACCATAGTAGTTGTTATAAATTATAACACTTCAGTAATAATTTTTAAGAAAAATGAAACAAATCTTTACATTTAATTAATTTGAATTTTTTCAAAGTTTTGTAAAAACAATAAGTAATGCAATTAAATTGAAAAAATGTGGAATAATTTCTGACTTAATTTTTATCAATTAGCTTTTTGAGAAAATTTTAAAGTTTCGTGAAAAAATAAAAAATGCAATTTTAATGGAAACAATAATTAAAATAACTTTATATTCAAACGATTAAACTTAATACACCTAACTTTGATTATACCTGTAAAAATATTAAAATTACTTTCAAAATAAATGACAAGCATCAATTATCCAACTTTTGTTGAAAATTATTTCCATATAGTATTAACATTAATTTGCGCTCAAAAATGCACTTCGAAATGGAATTAGTGATTTCTCTTTGCTTATTGTAGATATCAATGAAAGTTTAAATGCATTACTATAGAACATTTAAATATGTATTTAAGAGGGCGTTAAGTACAGAATTTAGCTTCGTCCTCATTTCAAATCGTATGTAAACAGAAGGAAGTGTAAAGCAGAAAGGGTGGAGTAAATTCGTGTTTTATAAACAAAATGTGTCATAAGCAAAAGTGAAAATTATGAACAGCTTCCTTAATCTACATCCTTTTGCCCTATTCAGGAGTTGCCAGAAATTTTGCTTTCACCTTGTTGAATGCATTTTTCTTAACATAAGTATCTGCATCTCAGAAGGTGTTTCTTGTTAGTCATTGTTATTCTTTTCGTGAATAAGGGAAACTAAATTTCAATATAAAAATTAACTTGTTGCTTTTACAGATTAAAATTAAGATATCCTTATCAGTTTACCAGTGATTTAAAAATGATAAACAGGAAAAAGGTTGTTAATATGAAAATGTTGTTTACTCTTAAAACCATACATGTTGTGATTACTCTCATTTCATCAAGAATAAATAGTCAAAAACTCTTGATAAAAGGGGAATATCTTAGCTTCTGCTCATAAAAGAAAATTTGAGCCCCTTTAGCATTAAGGAAATATTTAAACTCCAATATTCTGGGAGCAGGAAGCTTTTCTTGGGAACTTTCAGGAAGAACTGTTTAATGCTTGCAGGTAAATTCTCGAACAGACAACCGGGAGCAGCAAACAATACGTTATTAAGCCGCAAATAGAAGTATCAGTTTTTGAAAAACGTAGAAATGCTCATCCTAATGACAGAATTCGCAATTTTCCAACTGAAGCTCGTCAACACTTCGGTAACATGCCCTTACCTTTGTGTCTTTCAATAGGAAAGTAGAGTTTGAAAAGATGAGGAATGTTTCGAAGTCTATTTCAAACGAATAGCTTTTCATTTGGATAAAACCTATTTCATAAGTAAGAAAAAGTATCAGTGATAGTGAAGATAATTATCGAAACCGTGTGTTAATAATATAATCACTGCAACAGTAAGTTTTATGGATATTAGTAAAACGTTGAGTATTTTGATAAAATTCTTGGGAAAATAATATATATTTTAGGACTGCCGTAATTCCTTAACGTTTATTCCTCCATTTTTAAATTATGGAATATTATACCACTGTTTAAATCAAACTGCTTATATTGTAGCTGCCTAAATAATATACTGTAATTTCAATAAAATAAAAACACACCATAAAATCAGATATAATCAAATGTAGAAAACATAATGGTGAATTGTTTCTTGTCCATTAGTTAATTTGCAGGTTATTTTTTAACCTGCCAATTTTACCAGCGATAAATCATATTTGTGCTTTTAAATTCACTTTTACAGTAGCTTTTGCAAGACATATTCTGTAGAACATTAAAAATCGCACGTACAACCACTTCAAAAATATATCCAGAATTATTTTTTAAATAAATAAACACAACAAAGAATCCTATTAAATAAATGTATAGAAAGGAAATAAATCATAAAACTCCGTTTTAGTTCATTACGTATTCTTGGAAACTTATTGTTTTGATAAATTTTACAGATTTATAAAACAAACCAAAGAGTTTTTCATTTATCATAAACATTCTTATTTCTTGTCCCTTTTTTCAATAAAAAATTATTTGCTTAATTTTCGAGCGAAAATTGTTTCATACATTAGGTTAAAAGGCAACTTTAGTCAATCCCTTTATTCCCTTTATTTCAATCCCCACGAAACTAAACGAATTGGGGTGGACACATTACAAAAGTAGCCGTTGTCTCTATAAAAATGGTCAGATTTTATTCTCGAGATATCAAAGCAAAATGAAGAAGTTTATTAAATTATTTTTAATAACCAAGCCAAATATTTTGTAAATATAAAAATAAGCAGCAATTTAAAATCGTACGAGTTTTGTAAATTTACTCTCATTAAAAAAGTTTTTTTTTCATACAGCACAGATATTAAAATTTATTGCAGATTCAAAACGATACCACAAGATAAAATTATCTACTGCGTCAGGGGAAATTGAATCTGTCTCATCTGATAACGTTGAAACAATACCAAACAGGTAAAACGCCAGTGTGAAACCGAAAAGAGACAGATAAATCAGTACAACTTCAATGGAACTCCATAACACACCGCTTTGTGGGCAGAAAAGAACTCAAAATAAATGCAAAGAAACAATGGAAAATTTTTGAGATGAAAATGTGGTTAGGTGTGAGCTTTCCTTTTCAGAATTCGTGTTGGCAAAAATAGAAAGAGAAAGCCAACGAATTAGAGGAAAACAAACAATGCCTCTTGTTTTTATACATATAGATGTTTTGTCATTAAGACAACGAGTCACGCAGACATCGTTTGCTGGGAAAATAAAGGGTAAAAAGGCTTAAGTGGGTAGATGGGAGTGTGAGAGGAAGGGAAGTGGTTCGAAACTGCCTCACCTTGAAAATTTTCGCATCCGTTGGAGTGGGTGATGTCATGGCAAACTAAAAGCGGTCATTGGACCGAGACGGCTATATGAGCATGTTATTTATATACAAAAAAAAGATTGAGTGATACTATCAAAATGGAGTCCGGTTGCTCGCAATACCCGAGTTGTTCCACCAAGTAGATTAAAGAAACTCGAAACACCACGAGTCGACGCACGAAAAAGAAAGAAGAAATTTACAGAGGGATGATTAATATTCAAATTATGAATTTATTTTGCGCATCAGCAGCTCATGAAAGAGAATTTTTTTTCAATAATTGTCTGACTATGCATTTAAATATAATTAAAAAAATGTATGACAGGTTTCTGATATTTTTACTTCACGCTATTTCACTCCCGTTTATTATATACAGACAAGCCAATTTTTTTCATGAAATGTCGACAACTAACATTTACATTTATTTATGATTTTATCGAACAGGATGCACTAAATTCAAAAGTGAAAATGAAGAAATTAAAATTTTTAAATAATTGTTACCATATAAACGTTGAATCATTTCTTATAAACTAGACTGTAGTATTGTACATATATTGTAGGCATTTTAAAAACATCTAATGTATATAAAATATTTTTTATGATTCGTACACAAAAGTAACAAAAAATTACACGTTATAAAATATGCAATAAATATGCAACATACACATGCATTCAAGCAAGATTTATTTAATTAAACAATATGCGCTGGAAATAAGTAACTCTAAAGATTAAAATTTCTCTTTTGTTCAAATTATGTTGCATTTTAATAATTAGGTAATTCTTCACTAAAATTAGGTATTCTAACAGCTGTCAAAAACGATGAAATTAAAAAATTTCGAGTAAACACCTTTTGAGAACTTTTTCCAGGTTTGTTACTTATTTTAAGAATATACTTTTAATACCGTAGAATTTATTATTATTTAACTACACATTTTTAGTTTTGACATCGATTTTTTTCTGGAAAATCATTAAAATACCGTCTAAAAAGCCGTCTTATTAAATGACGTCTTCTAAAGAATAGTGATTTTTTCATTGTTAACGCTTAAAAAGTGTACAAAATTTCAAAATCAAGGATACCAAGAAGTGAGAACAAAATAGATAGCAAAATTCCGTATTGAAATAAGAAACAAATTAAATAAATGTGTTTTTTTAAAGTAAGAACGATACAAACATTTTAATAACAAAATGAGAAAAAAAATATTTATAAATAAAATCTTGATTTGGCTATATTCAATTATTTTTAATAGAAGTGCCATTCATATAAAACACAGTTTTAAACATTTTCATTGCTTTTTCACAAAATAGGATAAATCTACTTGAGATACTTTTTTAACAAATCAATCACATAATAATAATATTATCGATTAATAAGTTTTGAAACAACGCCCAATTTTATTCATAAGGAAAAAATTAATAAAAAACGCAAGAAAGTTCAATTTTTAGGAGAACATTGCAGCCACCTCACTTACAAAGATAACTCTAAACTAAAAGAAATTATTCCGTACAAAAAGGAAGTGAGACTTGCTCATTGAATATAATTGGATATAGAAACTTTGATAAATAGAAAGAGATTAAAGCATCAAATACATTGCTGCTGGCCTCGTCTTGTTCCAATTCGCAAAAAGAAAACTAGGTGGCGTGCCACTCATGAAATTGGGGTTATTGTTTTCGTGACAGGTAAGGTTTCGTTGTCAGAACAATAGATTTTTAAAGCATTTATTTTAATTCTATTTTCGAGCCGAAACTTGCGCATGTTCAATTCTGCTGAAGAGACGTGATATTATAGTTTTCTAAAATACGAAATTACAATTTTCTAAAGACCAATATCGGAAAGAAATGGTTTTAGATTAATAGCCTGACAAGAAGGCCTTTGATTGAAGATTAAATCATTGTTCTTTATCAACACCATTCCAACTATTCAAACTTATTTCAATCTGAAAACAATTAAACAGCGGACTTAGTGATAACCGTTTTAACCAATTTTTTGAGAAACTTACATTTATTCTAATATACACTGTGTTATAAATTAGAAAATTAACCTATCCCGACATAACTGTTGATTGTGGTGTAGAGAGTTAGAGTGCATTATCTAAAACTTTAAAACCCATTTAAGAGAACCATGATTTATTGAAAGATAGGATTGAATAAAATGTGAAATACATTTTCTTTTTAACACGAGTGGACAAAAAATGATTCAGCTTTCTTAAGTTAGATTGTATTGAATATGAAATGGAAATTTAATTTATTTCCTAATTTTTTGTGTTAAACCGAAATAATAATTTTAACTTTTTTTACATAATTATTAATTTAAGGAAAAAGAAAGAAAATTATTACAACAGTTAAAAATATTCACCCTTAAAATCAGATGTCAGCAAAATAAAATGAGGACGTAAATCGTGATCAAATTAATGCATTCATGTTTACTTTCATCCCTGCTTTATTTCTGAAAAAAAGTTCAATTTTTGATGTCTGAAAATAAACCACGACAAATATCATGTCGGTCCTGGGAGATGCATAATCTATAATTATTGAAATTGCTGTTCAAAAACAGTTTTCAAAAATTTATATTGCATGCAAAATGGCTACTTTAAATTAAAAGAATCTTCATCGCAACTCCATGCAAATTATCAGCAAATTCGTTCTGAAAATGAGCTTCACTTCATTTCAATCAGTGTACGTAACACACTTTAATTTTTTTTTCTTATTCTAAAAGTTTATAATATCCTCTGAAATGCTTTTATGAACATTTTTACTAATTCAGACATAAGTTGTCACAAATCACCGATATGATAGATCCTGAAGAGATTTATTGATACAAAAGCAATTCATACTATCTTAATCGCTGATTTACTTTCAATTTTTACAATGTCTTCAGTAAATTATTTCGTCTGATTTTGTGATTTTGCTCACTGGACAGAAATACCGTAATTGCATTGCGCACCAGTTTTTCTTGAAGAGCATAAAATGTTTCTAAAATTGAACTACAATAGAATTGCCGGCTTTCTGGCACAGAGGTAGCTCAGCTTCCTCGTGCTCTGGGAGTCCCGGTTTGGGCATGGTTGTTCATCTGTGTGCTATCTGTGAGATATGTGACTGTGCTCACCTGTAAAAAGGGGCTATAAAAGCAAATGTAGTAAGAGTGTAGCGAAGTCGTACTCTTGGCCCTAGTTGGCGCTACTTCAAAAAAAAAAAAAAGAGAGAGAGACGCTTCTTTCGGCTTAAATCTGCCTCTGTATCAGCGGGGGGCTTGTCCATAGGCAAGTGCCATAAGTAATAACAACAACAATAGAACCCGGTTACCCGGTTACCAATTTACCCGGTTACAGTTTATTGTTATCATGGGAGAATTTTATGTTGTTTTCGTTAAGGTATTTTAAGACAACGAATAATTGAAACTCAAAATTGTAGAGACAATGAGCATTAATGGAAATATTCATCAACATCTTTTAATAGCATGTATTTTTTACCTGCTTTTACCAACATTGCATTATTATTATGTATGCTTCTTTGAAAGCAGATGCGCTTTTAAAAGGATGACCTGTTTTTATCAGTATCACTTTTTCAAACTGGTTTAAATTACTTAATAACTTAAATTAAGACAAATAATGACAATAATATTCTCACATAATAACTTGAAATTTGTGATCGTAAATTTCATTTCTGAAGTTTTTTGTAAAAGCTTCATTTTTTATTTATTTATTTATTTATTGACATTTTGCTACATCATTTTTTTCGCTAATGCATGCAATATCATAAAAATGCTAGTTTCCATGCGCTTTTCATTTCAAAAATTCAAAACCTCTCTGTGAATATTAATATTCTTCATCATTGGCTAAATACATTTAGAGCTATTTATCTTCTGATTTTAAAATATTTTATCAATCTTTTCTTAAGGCCTTAAGTATTTTTTTATTTATTCCTCTGTAAAGAATAATTCTCATATAGTATTTATAATATACCAAAATTATAAACAGTTGTTTGTAATATTATTATAAGATCTTACATAAGAATTTCATTTCTAGCAAGCTTTCACTGTCAAAGCTTAAACGTGGCTTTACTGTTTATAAAATTTCAAATAATCAAAGGAAATAGAAAAGGAAAATAATCAAACAAAATAATAAAAGGAAAGGAAAAGAATTATAAGGAAATAAATATCCAGTTAAAATAATATCTAAGTTTCAAGATGGAATTATTTAATTTAAAATACTATTTAAGATTGGGTTTTAGCTCACGAGTATTTTATCACATGAAAATTATTTTATTTTAACTTAAGTAAAGATACACTGAATTTAGTATTATTAATGAAAACTAATATAATCTATATCCAACGGATTACTGCACACATAAATACATGAATGTTTCCATAGAAAAGCCTTTCCTGACTTCCTGATAAAAAAAATATTTTCTACTACACACAGATTCTTTTAAAACACCATTTTCCTAACTACTTACCCCAAGACATCTCTTTGCATCAAGTTGATAACATATTTTAATTTAATCCCTTGGACAAAGGATTAATAATATTTAGCAAACAATCAAAATGATGAAATTTTCCAGAAAACCGGAGTTAACTAATTCTCATGTTTTGAAGACAACCCTAACGGATCAAAGTGTCGTAAGAATGCTGAAGAGACACAAGATATTTTCTTCGTGACATCTCATGGTCTACTGAGTTCGAATTTTATATCTGTCTGAGTCAATATGAGGTCTGAGTCAAGCATCAGAGCAATGAATTTTTCCGCAGTCATAGCTGCTGTGACCTAAATTCAGCGATCAGAAACGCAGAATTGACGAATTTTCAAATGGCTAAGATGTTGACTCCAGATTTTCCGAAGGTTGAAACGTCTATTCGATAAATAAACTGGAATCAAAGTCATTGAAAAAAAATTTCGTTAGATTTCGTAGAACCACGCTCTAATAACTGTTTATAATTGATGGAAAGTCATCAGTTCGAATAGCGGCCCTTTGAGGAAATCAAAAATTTGAAAACTCTTTAATGTAATTTAAATTCAGGTAAGAGTCAGTGGCAATAATATAACTTTTTATTGCAATGATTCAATAGTTTAACAGATTAACCAAGGCGTCAGGAGCCGCTTCAGCAGAAAATTCATACAAACTGTGAAATGAGGTATGATATATTAATTAAAACAATAAAATGCATTTGAAATAATAATGCAAAATTATTATTTCAATATATTGTACACGGAAGAGAAACAGTTTAAAAGAAATCCAGACTCTAACCCAAACCACTATGCATAACAATATTTTAGGCTTGTTTTGTCTGCATTCATGCATTTTTTTTTAAAAATCTGTTCTTAATTGTAGCAAAAATACTACAATGATGGCGCACACTAAAAGTATGTAATGCCAACCCAAAGTGTCTGCGTATTAACGAGATAACCAAAACGATGAAATGTATTGTAAAATACTCTTTATTACCCCAAATGAATTAAAAATTAAGAACTAACTGTATGAAATGAATACCACTGACAAGAATTTTTTTGATCGTATTTTAAGTGGTAAGTAAAGAAGTTCTCTGCGAAAAATAAATCCGAAGTTAAGAAGCAAAAAACTTGCTATTTATGCAATACTTAACACCATTTTCTTACACTTAAACACCTGCTATTTCTTACACTTATACCTGCTATTTCTTACACTTAAACACCTGCTATTTCTGCAATACTCAAACTCTTGCAATTTCAGTTATTTAAAAATAATTCATTTCATATATGAATCCCAATTTACAAATGGATGAAAATATTCATATAAATTTAAAAATTTTGATAATTTAAATATATCTCAAAATTATTTTTTCTAATGAACCTTCACAATAATTTCAATTCATTTATTTTTTAAAGAAAAATAATTTACGAAACGGTGATGGATTAACTAGCTCTAGACACTTCAGAATGATATTTGGAAAAAGGAAATAAAAAACTAAAAACAAATTATGGTTATTTTTAGCATAAGTAAGGAAGTGTCTAATTTCTTATTCAATCATTTTGGTACACGCGACATTTAATTTTCGGTAATAAGAAAATTTAATCTTCTAGTATAAACAGTATGGAAATTGAGTACTTTAAATCTTATTTTAAAAGCATTTAGAGTAATCTTCAAGAATTTAAATCAAAAGTATATATCTGACAATATTTTCATAAATTAAAAGGATAAAATAAAATAGAAATACAATTGTGAAGGAATTCTAACTACGAAATGGCCAAAATATATTCACTCATCTTTTGAACAAGTTCAAAACTCTTAATTACAATTTGTTTCAATAAAAATAAGTTATACTAGTTTCACATAATTATAATTAGCACATTTGAAAATTATTAAATTGGAAGTATATAAATAAATCACGAATAAAAGCTCAATTATGAATAAATAAAATAAAATCATAAAAATCGAGTAAACCATGGAAAGAATTATTCAAAATTTCTTACTCACACAAAGTGTGAGTAAGAAATTTTGAATAATTCATGATTTTTGCGAAAAACCGACATTGGAGTTTTCAAAACTCACAGGTTATTTTTTATGAATTCTATTTCAACCTCACTCTACTCCCTTAAACATAAAACCATACTCTCGTAGCGTTTTCCTATAAACTGGCATATTTTCCCCTTTGTTCATTTTTACTTTGAATGCGGAAAAGCATAGTCAGTGAAATCGAATTCCATCATTCAGTTCTTTGACATGAAAACGCAAAGAAAAGGCAGGTGTGCGTGTTTTGCCAAATTGAAAAGTATTTTTTTTCTCCTTTATTTATGTACATTCATGTTGACTGATGGAAAATGTTGAAGAATACAAGGTATTCCAAATGGTAAGGAAGGAAAAGGTTTAAAATTCAGAAACAAATTAACTTGATTTTTAATTTTTTTTACTGAAGTTCGATATTTAAATCCTAATATTAATTTCTTGTTCACGCACAAGAGCTCGCGCGCGCACACACATACATATATACATAATACATAAAGCGCAAATTATAATACTTAGCATATATATATATTAAATCATAACATCAAAATTCAAAGAGGAAACCGATATAAAACGACGTAAATAACATAAATAACATTTACCATTAAATTAAAAAAATAAAGTGACTAGGACATTAGAAAAAAATTAAGTTATAAAGGGACGAGATTCCTTTATTGAAAATAAACTATTCCAAATTGCTCTTCCTTACAATAAACAACAATGGAAGGAGAAATAATTTCAGAGAAATTGGATTATTAAAGGTAAATGTCTCATTTCCTCCTGGTCTCTGATAAATATCTGGTTCGCTTAGAATATTGTTTGTATTTAATTCAGTCAAATATCATTAAATTAATATTCAGGGCTGTCTGAAAAAATTGTGCATCAAATTCTTTTAATAACCTTACACTTGTTATGTTCCTTGAGTATTTGAACTTCCTTAATAGCGTCACATCACAGGATGTGAAAGATGCAACAGCCCGCAACATCTAATAGCTAATGGAACATTGTCTTACGCGATAGTGGTATGTCGCTTTTTTATTCCTCACGTGAGATGAACAGGCGATTTTAACATTAAGAGCAATTCACTCGTATTCTATTCTAATGAAATTGAATATGCCAATTTAATCAAAAACATGCCGATAAAAAAATTAAACAATAGCAAAAATAAAATTTCAGTTTATATATTCCTAACTAACTGAAAGGATTTGGTAAACAGACATCACAAAATATTTTAATAAAATTAAAATAAATAAAAAGTTATATTAAATTAAATTACGAGTTAAAATAAATTACAAATAAAAATAACCTCACTGCGATATTTTCAAGGCATACGACACAACAGAGCTTTCACTCTATAACTTTAAACAATGAAAAAAATGAAACGTTTATAAAAAGTATGAAAATGATTTAAACTTACTAGCAAATTATGCATATACATGTTATTAAAAATATCTATTTCAAAATAATACTTTTAGAAAATATCCGTGAAAAATACCAAAAGTTTGCTCAACTTTTAATTAATTTTAAAATTTTCATGAAGAAAAACGCTTTAGGTTGCGGATTCTCATCTTTTAAATTTGTCGCTCCAAGATCAATAGTCTGCCCCGCAGAGAGCCAGTAGGCATGCTCAAGCTTTTACCATTGGTAAATCACAATGATGAAAGAAAAATATTACTCTTCATTTCAGAAATCATATACATGTATCAGAAGCATTTCGTTGGTTTGAGAATTTTATATTGTACGATTCATTTTACAAAAAGTTCATATGAAGGAAATAATGAAATGGGATTAGTATGATCGCAGTTAGAATACAAACAGAGCCCTCAATTAGAACATCAATGAAAAGTATTTCTTCATGTAAAAATCACGTTATCCGCACAGATAGAACACAGTAAAGCATTTCCATTCTTACGTGCACCACTTAAAATTGCTCATAAAACTTTCAGCATATTTTTTCAATATAATAAAATTTTGATATTTTAATAATTTTATAAATACCTGTTTACACTTAATAATTCTATTTGCGGCATGGAGTAAAAATTGTAACAATTGTATCGTATATATACCAATAGTTTCAGTAATGAGTGTTAAAAGCAAAAAAACATCGAAACCTGAAAATCTATTGAATAAACAATTAAAAGTATTTGCAATAAAAAAACCTAATAAAAATAAAAACTTTTCAAAAAACAACTCTAATTCTAAATTGCTAGTTACACGAAAAAAATCACATACATTATTTAAGGTAACAATTAGATTGAAAATCTGATTTTTTACTTCTAAAAAGGATTGAATGTCGTTAAAACTAGAAAAAAAAACTCATTAGTTAGTTAGCATCCTTAAAAAGTTAGCTATTTGCATTTTCAAATAAGTATTTTAAAAAAATGTTCTAGAAATATATTTTTTTGAAAACTAAAAAGAAAGAAATATTTAGTGAGTAGTTGAAATAAAAAAAGCGGCTGCCTTGGGCACAGTTTTTTTAAAAGTTTTAGTGGCAGAGAATCTGAAAATATAAGATAATGTAAATGATTCCAGCATGCAACAAGATAGTCGTAAAATGGATTATTGCCCTTGAATAAACCTCATTACCTAAATACGACGCAAAAAAAGTGCGGATTTAAGTAAAAATTCTGAAATGATGGCCCAATTATTTTTCACATTCTCATGGTGTAGAGACCCCAGGCAGTGGGAAATGCCAGAAGGTGCATAAATATATTTTTAATCCATTTTAGGCAGCAGAAAATATGATAAGCAATCCAAGTGTTTTAAAAATATCTAAGAAAAAGTTCTGAGGTCAAGCGTTAACTAAATAGTAAAGTAATATTTCTGAATTAAAAAAAAATCTTGTACGCCATCAATTGATCATGACAAAAATTGTATTGTAACAATTATGAAATAGGTGAGCTTTTTCATAATTCAGAAAAGAGTATCAGTTATCAGAAATTTTCCAACCATTTACTAGGGGGTATCTGATAACGGCTTCCACAATAAAAAAATTTTAACGAGTCGTTACAATTGAAGTTCAACACAATGGTAATCTAATCAAACTAAATCACTCATTTCACGCATGGAACTGATTAAAAGTATTTTTTCTAAAACATTTTGTCTGCTTTCCAAACAGAGAAAGAGATAAACTAGTTTGTGACTCATGGTCGCATTTTTGGATAGGTCGAAAGGTAATTAGTCAACCATTATTGATGGATCGGGTTTCCCATACTCATAAAAGCCTCACTTTTATTTATACGTTTTAGCAACCGATTTTGCTGATGAATATGCTTTTGAAAATGTTTCACAAGGATTGCTTCGAAATGTGTATTTTTGGGAGGGAATTCTTAAAAGCTATGATTACATGAGAAACAAGACCCAGCATAAATTTAATATTTCGCAGTTTGCTTATGAAACTTTCTTACCACAATTTGCATGGCAAATTTAGAAATGAGAATTATGAAATCGGTGAATGACATCCGTCCATTATACAGTCTCCTAGCATACTTATCAAACTTAGGGTTGATTAAATCCTGGAATAAAAATGTCAAACGCATATATTTGACCTAAGAAGGTAAATATCAAAACACCTTTTAAACCTTTACTAGAAAACTAAATTGCGAAATGAAAAGTTCTTCATCTCAATAGATATTTTAAAGATTTTTCAGCAAATTTATAAAAAAATTTGGAAGACTTGTGATTTTTTTAACCTTTAACTAACTACCTCCATTTGATTTCCATAATATCCTATTTATGTGCGATAAATGATTCATTCAACATTCAAACCGAAATAGGAGTCATCTTTTGTATCTATCATGAGTACTTTCCAACCAATAGAAACGCACAGATTCGGCAGTGAAATCTTCCCGCTCATTTCAAGTAGTTCCACTTCACCGATAGAGTGCAGTCTAGTCCAGTTCAGTGAGGACTGTACTGTGGAGCAGAATTATTTCACCAGTTCTTCTCCAAACTGAAATCCAAACGTTATAACTGCGCTCATTGCTTTCGCAAAATCTTTCAACTCCACCTAACATAGTTTTCATAGTTGCTTTAGATGCCCCGGATATACCAGATTGGAATATTTTACATCATTTTCAGACAAAAAGTTAAATCTCAAATTAATGTTTTTGTTAATTATGAAAATTCTAATTCAGAAAGCACAAATAAAGAAAAAGGAATGCTTTGAAAGGATATTTTCTACAGTATTCATGCAGGACATTTTATCGTAAAAAGTAAAATAAGTTTTAGAAACCAAAACCAAGACATTTTACCATGAAAGAATTTTTAACAAAAAAAAAAAATAGCAATGCTAAAGACAAAGGTAAAAGCTCAAGAGCTAACGAAGCTTTTAAAGAATTTTTTGTACAAATCTTATGAACTCGGGAATGTTATTAAACGCTTCAAATTCCCATTTTTAGTAATAATAAAAAGCCACTACATGCGTAACTGAATATAAAAATAAATTAATGAAAGGATGTTGATTTCATTTCGAGAACTTTATTAAAATTTAAGCATTAAACTAGTTTTTTTGCCCTATTGTGCAGATACGAAAAACCGTAAGAAAAATTCTAATCTATGGATTCCCTTAGTATAAATTTGATATAAGTTCTAGGGAATTGAATGTATCTCATAATTTATGCTAGTAAAAATATTTCCATTTCACCTCAATAATATTTTAAGTATAAAGTAAATATCCTGTTATGGAAATTCAGTTAATTTTGGTTAGTTTCTGACCTTATTATTGAAAGTGTGAAGACAGGAGGGATTTAACAAATGACTGACCTTTGAACTTATAAAAATGCAGTATCAGAAGATAATTAAATTATTTTTTTTGAATTGCTTTTTGCATCAGAAATAGGTCAAATATTTGCAAGAATTGTCAACTTAATAACTCAAAAAATTTGTGGAATGTAACAAAGCGGATAAAACAGCTCTTCATCAATCGTTCTCACCATTCATCGTGAGGATAAATGATTTGCATTAAAAGATGAAACAATCATTTATCTGGTAAAAAATACATTTAATTATTAAATTACAAATAAAATTTTCAAGCTTTTTAAAATAAAAGTTTGAATTCATTTATCACTTTCAGAAAAAATTATATCTGGTTTTTTGCATAAAAGATCTAAATTAGTTGTGATGAAAATGGTAGCTGAGAAAGAAAAAAAAAATCGTCAATCCTTTATTTGGGGGGATCTGGAGCGGCATGGTAGAGCCAAATATCATTTTCAGTAGAAATTATTAGCGAAAAAAGATATTAATTGATAATAAAAAAAGTTAATATGATCTTGCAATGCTAAAAAATATATACATTTTCCAAAATGGCGAAATTTTTCAGCCGCATCTTGACACACACATTAAATGTTTCAATAGAGTCAATTCGCTATATATTTTGATGCTATTGAAGATTGCATGAAGTCAGTCATACACTTCATTAATAAAATTTAAGCGTATAAAATTGAAAAATGTAAAATTTTATATCATTCAATAACATTTATTGCCAGGGATATAAATATGAACTATACAAAATCTTTCTATAAATAAATAAAACCAAGCATTTCAATTTATTGGAAGCAAAATATTCATTATCACTTATGATCATATATTCCATAACTAATGGAATAATATGAAGCCTTGAATTAGATGTTTTTTTAAATAGTTTTCTGGTTATAGTTAAACAATTTTTTTTAAATGTCAATATTTTTTTAAATTTTCAACTATTAGAAATTGATAAATAAAAATTATCACAAACATTAATCGTTTAATATGACCAAAAATGTATCTATTTCTAAAAATATTTTTAAAAAAAATGTATGCATCTTTTAGCAGAAAAAATTACTAATTCGTTACTCAAATGATTAAAAATCTGTTCTTAAGCATTTTTTTGCCACAACTTAATAGAAACGTCGAAAAAAATGTTAAAGTAATATTATATTTAAAAAGAAATTATTTAAAAAATGAATATTTTTTAAATTTATAAAAAATTTAGGAAAGTCTATTTATTAGTCCCAAAATAGAAAGAATATTTTAGTAATAAACGAAATGACATATTTGCTAGAAAACAAGCTGATTATTCCAATTTCAAAAACAGAAATAAGTATTTTATTTTCGAAAACAGGAAAGGTCAATTCTTAACAATCCAAAGCTGTTGTAAGTGTAATGAAGATTGCTACTTGATTATATTACAAAAATCTTGTATCATGTTTCTTCAATCCATTTGATGAATAGGCACCGTAAGTTATGGAGATTAGATTTCGCTTTTTTCACCGAAAGAACTAACCTCCTTCAAGTGTAGTAAGAACTTACAGATAAATATTTTATTACAATATACTTTTTAAAATTATAACCAATAGGAGATATTTCAAAGCAGTTTGCATTTTCCTAAAATTTCAAAATATTGCAATTTTTTAAAATTTTAATAACTATTTTTATATCATTTTCCCTCTATAAATTTCGAAAATTTCTAACGCGCAAATATAATTTTCCTGACATTTTAAAATTAAGAAAAAAAAATCTTTTTAAGTTATCAGTCGAGTGGTTTTCTGCCAAATGATGGCCATTTTTTAAAATAGTTTTTTTACATAATTTTATTCAATAATCATTCACTGTTGAAATAAAGTTGACGTCATTTGTATAGCTACCTCAAATATTTGATCACACAATTTCATTCTATAATTAAAAGTAAATATGAAAGATATTTTTCATTATCTGCGCAATTTATAGGAAAAATAAAAGAATGAAATTATAACCGCGAGAAAAGCAACGTATATTTAAAAGACAGTTACGTTTCTTATGGCTCAATGATGTTAACGGATACGATTCCATTTACATGCTCATGCGTGCAAAAAGGAAGAAATAATTGTAGAGCTTATGTCAATAAAAAAATATTTCGATAAAGGAAGAATGAACATCGATTTACATTCAAGACATCTTAATAGCTACGAACAAGAGGAACTCCACAAATGACTAGTAAATAAATAAATGCGGAGAGTAAAGAATATAGACTAATAAATAAACTGTAATAGAACAGAAGAAAATACACAGCCTTTGTCATGAAATACTTTAGGAGAGACAGGAAAAGGAATTTTGCCATAAGCCATTTGCTTAAATTATGGCATCAAAGGTCATTTGTTTTAACAATAGACTCAAAATATCGTTTGTTCTATCAACAAAGCTATGTTGGCCGATAGACAAAATTCTACAGAAACATAGCAATTCTTTTCCTAGAACGACTTGATACATAAAGTTGTAAATCGCTTTCCTGTTTTCAAAAATGGATATTTTCAGGGAGGAGGTGAAACAAATAATCCACGTTATCTAGAATATTAAAATGATTCTATTGTTATTTAAAGTTCAATAAGGCAGTAGATAAATTCTTGCATACAAACTAATAATTTAAATATTTATATAATTTTTTTTTCAATAATAGCAAATGATTTTACTAATGCACTAGCTATATATGCAAAAAAAACACACACGCATCTTATTTTTCATATACAAGAATAAAATAGCACAGATACGTATTTCAATTCTTTTCAAACTTTTTCTATTTCTCATTCAGGTTGTAAAATTTGACCCGGCATAAATGACTTTCCTCAAATATCATAAAACGGGAATTTTCCGTCTATTTGTAAAAAGAAAAGATACATAAAATGTTCTAAATCTATATCGCAAATTTAGTGGCATCATAAAAAATCTCACAAAATCGCGGCTATTACTTAAGACAAAAATAAAGTACTGTAGAGTGTAAATTACAGTTTTTGTTCGAAAAACTTTAGTTTAATAAAATTTAGGTGTAAATGCTTAGCTAAAAATAAGCTTCCTTTTCTTTATTATCTTTTATCGAGGCAATCTTCAAACAACATTTCTCGAAAAGGAAAAGGCCATTCTAGATAAACATCATTCTATTCATAAATACACCCAAACCTTTGAAAAAACTCATCATTTAAAGTGTTATAACAGCTCTCTAATTGTTCAGGGAAAACCATTAGTGTAATTATCTCAATTAAAATCAAAATTACACACTGAACTGACATGTAAACATCGAATATGAATTACAGAGAATAAGTTTCTCAACAGAAAAATATTTTGTTTCATTGAAAATTTTTTAAATAAAAATAAAAACGTTTTTTACTGCATTTTCAACTACAAATTAACGGTTCAACAAGTATTTGGTATGTATATCATTATTGTAATTATTTAGTAATTAATGGAACTTGATTTTTTCATTCAACAAAATAAATGCATTTAAAAAAAGGCATTAAAATTAATTATTATTCAAAAAGAAAGAAAGAAAACTTATTTTCTTATTATTTTAAAAGTCTGCTTATTGTATTAAATTTCAGTTACCGATTTAATGCCTTGTAAATTACATAATATTTAAGTAATTACAACTGTCTCTTTTTCTGTAACTCATTTTCAATAATTATAACTTACATTTATAATTATATATAAATTATCTCATTAGTAATTAATATTAGAAACTAATTCTCCCTGAATCTCATATATATATATATATATATATATATATATATATATATATATATCGCCAGTGCTATATCTAAGCGACAGACATTTTTCTCTTCAATGCTTTTACTATGAGACTCTGATAGAGATTTCTTCGTCATGTGACCACATATTCTTTGAAATATTTAGACATGAGAATCTTAAGTATCTTTTTTAAAAAATGAGCAAGTGCAAGTAATTTCCACCCCTTCGTTCCTGCCTTTGGAACCACGGTGTCAGCAATTTCATTACATGTGTGTTAAAAATAATGAAATAAAAGGATTTTAATTAGATCAGTGTGTGTGTGTGTGCGTGTGTGTGTGTTTGTGTGCGTGCGTAATTTTTAACTATACCTTACTGTTAATCTGAAATTTAATCTATTTTCATTGTTCCATAAAACATTTTGTTGATGGAACAATGAAAATACTTATGTCATTGCTGAAAACTAATAACGAAAATTTCTGTTTAATTAATAAGACGAATAAACTGACGCGAATAATCTCCTCAAAAAATTTGAAGGGATTATTTTCTCAATTTTTCGGGTATATTCTGTTTATAGCTAGTTTTCACCTTCTTCGACATAAAATTGCGATCTAGAATAAAGTCGAGAAAGTTTTGCATGCCACTGGAACATAACACGAAATATTTATATATTAATAGAAATTATTTGTCGACCAATCCCCCAACGTTTACTGACAAATACCAGAAATTTGACATTTTAGACGCATTGTTCCCAGCCTACTCAATCCAATATTAGATACAGGATGACAATTGTATATGCAAAATCACATACTGAATTTTATATGTTTAAATCTTTGTTTAGTTTATCTTTCAAAATTTATCCATGTAGCTCTCTTTTTTTGTAGTTATCGTATTGATTTACATTCGGACTGCTGAACGAGTAGATTTCCTCTGAATGCATTAAGCTCAAAATGTGAAAGGAATCCACAAATTTGGTGTAAAAATTATACGCAAAACTTCATCAATCTATTCAAAGTGTGTTCTGTTGTTTTTATCATAGACGGACGGGCAAACATATTAGGAAATATGCATTTTTCGATCTGGAAGAGTTATAAAGCGTGGAGATTCGTCAAAGGCCCAAGTTGGAGTTTTTTGATGAGAACAATGATTTTCTCTAAACGTCGTATTCGAGAGAGTAAAAAAGTAGTGTTACTGTTCTGTGTAAATCCGAAAGATTAACAGGACGTAAGCGTTTTCTGCAATCCTATGACGTCAGGAGATGACTCTCCTTTAGAGATTCATTCGTGCAGTGTAAAGACCAGCAAAATAACATGGTCTTATTGTCATTTTGGTTGTGTGATGGACATGGAGTTATATCTAAGAGATTTATCTGAAGTAAGTTTAATCAATGTTTATGGTAAGCCTGCTGGTCACCAAAGAAGTTTAGTTTTCAATAAATGCAAGCAAGAGAATGATACAAGAAGCACTTTAAGATGGGTTTATTATCCTAACATGCAACGGGTTCCTGAAAACAATATGCAGTAATATTCGTCACTAAAGTATGATTATTTTAATCACTTACATAATATCCTAAAACAAGCAATAATAAGGTCATGGAAAACACGTTAGGTGAGTGGGCTGAATACCACTCTCCGCTGTTTCTATAAAAATCCTTTTGTAAAACGTGAGCCGAATGGGGAATTATTGGCCGAGTTGAAGAGGATGATGATCTAAACGATCAGACTACGCTTGTAACCCTGACCTCCGAATAGGATACAAGAAAAATATTGTGTAAATGAAGCGGCTACCGTTCAGTGTCGAGATACAAGGGGGAAGGGGAAAAATGGTGCCAAGAAAAAATAGTCTATCTGCTATTTCCGAAACATTAGTCTTCTGCTTCTAAGATAATTGGCAGAAATGCTTTTCTTGATTGAAAAACTGATTCAAATATAAACATTTGTAAAAGTTTTATTCAATTTAGAATATAAATATTAGTGATATCATCTCTTTTAAATGCATTAAATAAATTAAATCCCATTCACTGAACAATTTCATTGTAATGTTTATATTACTAGCTGTCAACTAAATATGTAGAATATTGATATATAAAAATTAGTTTCAAAGAAAGTTATAAATTTTTATTGCTAATCAGATTCAGACGCAATTCAGCATTTTCATTTAATCCTACAACTGCATTGAAATAAGTACTGAAGGAGGGCATTAGATTCTAACTAATAAAAAATCAGTTCAGTTAAAGATAAATAAAATTTATTTATTTATAAGCCATTGCCGTTTATAAAACACTGCATCAGATTTTAAAAAAACCACAGTCATTTTATCTAATGCATATAAGAACTAATAGAAATTCCAACACGTATTGACTTATTACATGACTCCAGCCATTAAGCTAAAGCAGATTTAAAATTATCCAGCAATGATTGGTTTTGATGAAATAATATTTAATTTTAAGATTCCAAAATTCCAAAGAATCAAATGATCGAATTCTAGTGAAAAAGAAATATATATATATATAAGATGCGCCAAAGTTAAATGTTAGTAATGCATTCAAACAAATTAGCAGCAAAACGTTTAAATGTTAAATGTCTTCTTAGATAAAAAAAAAGTGAATAAATAAGTAACAAAATTATATCTTATTCAGAAAAAAATTATGAGTTATGACGCAGAAGTTAAATAAGTTTAAGTAATATGAATATGCAGCCTTTTGCTATTTAAATTAAAATCGGGATTAGCAATTCCTATTTTGTTTTTAATTTCCTTCTTAAGAAGGGTACATAAACGCTGATTTCATTCATCGTCACTTAACTAAATTAAAATTTTAAAATGAAAAGGAAGTTTATAAAAACTATCAAATTTATTTCCACTTAAATATATCGTTGATTTCTTTCATTTCAGCAAAACAATTGAACAATGCAAATGTAGAAGAAAATATCTTCTTTCGAAAATTGACAAATATTGAATATTAATGAGTCGAAATGTCTATATTTGAATTAAAATTGACAACAATAAATCAGCTTAAATTCTTTCAATATTTTTCTAGAATAAAGAATAATAAATAATTATGCCATTTATATTTCAGAATATTTTAGGTAGCTATGATGCTGTACAAAATTTTTAGAAACATTTCAAAGCCTCGATTCCAATACAATCATTCTTAAAACAAAACAAAACTTATAAGAATCAAAGCTTCTGACTGAGGAGCCGTAAGCGTGAAGTGTTTGAGTATTTTGTAAATCACAGTGAACAATTACGACTATTTATTCAGTCCTTCATTAATTTGAAACCTCAAATAATTGTTACGAAATAATACATTATTCGTTTAAACGTAATGAAATATCGGACAAGCCATCGTTACCTGTTGCCAGTCGGATAATCCACCGTGCGTTATTCCGAAACAAAAGTTGTAAATAAACACACTCACGCTCTCTTCTTTGTGACGTCTGAGAAGGCGCCGTTCTGTGATGCACTGCTTCTCCAACGAGCGGATCCAGATGTTGTGCCAGCTTCTCTCCAAATGTGCGGCGGCCCGTCGTAAGCGTTTCGATTCGGCGACTGTAGCGCCCTCCAGCGAATCGCACTGCCGGATGAGGGAAGTGAGTTCCTTGCCGCGACCTTCGATCTCGCGCTGCAGGATCTGCAAAAGGGGGGAAAAATCTAGTAAGTGTCAAGAGTGCGGATTCGCTCATGAAACATCAGAGCAACAGATGTGTTCTAACATATACTTTTGGGAGATAATTACATTTTTATGCATTGAATGAGAATATAAAATAATTTTTAATCATTTTAATATCTCCGTCGTGGAAGACTAGCAATATCTACTGCAGGTGACCAGTGATTGATTTAAGATAGTGAAATTCGAAGTTACATAACAGATCAGCTGTAGTCAATACTTTTTAAAAAAATTTCAAATCTGCTTAAAATTGTAAAGTGTTAAGAATCTCATTGAATATGATTACTACTCTTTCCCAATTCAATCCTTTTGTTATCAGGTAAGTGAAGAATATATTAAATGAGAATTCTTTCCTTAAAAAGAATTAGAAAACTGAAGACAATCTAGCCTAGCCAAATTGAACTTTCCATATCAACAGTCCTTGTGCTAACCTCAAGAGCATACAGGATATCGACCCTGTATATTGCCCAATATTTAATTCCTAAATTGTTATTTGAAGAATATATAATTCATATTATATAAGAACTTTGAATGAATAAAGAATTATTTTTATTTTACTTCAGTCGATAAAATTAATGATAAATAATGACTGGATATTTATTTTACTACATCTCCTCCATTCAGTTTTGCTCTCTCTCTCTCTGTATATATATATATATATATATATATATATATATATATACACTGAAGTGACAAAAGTCATGGGATAGCAATATGCAAATATACAGATGGCAGTAGTATCGCAGCGAAAAAGTATAAATGTGCAATTCGTTTTCCAGAGCTTTCATTTGTGTTCAAGTTATTCATGTGAACAGGTTTTTCGGGATTTATGGCGGCACGACAAGAATTAACAGACTTTGAACGTGGAATGTTAGTTGGAGTTAGACGCATGGGTCATTCCATTGCGGATATCGTTATTGAATTCAACATTCCGAGATCCACAGTATCAAGAGTGTGCCGAGAGTATGAAATTTCCGGCCTCGCATCCCATCATGGACAGCGCAGTGGGCGACCACCTGCACTTAACGACCGAGACCGCCGACGTCTGTGTAGAATGGTCAATGTTAAGAGACATGCAACACTTCGTCAAATAACTGCAGGAATCAATGTGGGACGTACGAGGGACGTGTCCGATAGGACTGTGGGGCGAAATTTTTCTTCCTTGGGCTATGACAGCAGAAGACCGACTCGAGTGCCTTTACTGACAGCACGCCATCGCCTGCAGCGACTCTCCTGGGCTCGTGAGCATATCGACTGGTCCCTAGACCAGTGGAAAACCGTGGCGTGGTCAGAGGAGTCACGATTTCAGTTGTTACGAGCTGATGGTAGAGTTCGAGTGTGGCGCAGACCCCACGAAGCCATGGACCCAAACTGTCAGCAAGGCACTGTTCAAGCTGGTGGGGGCTGCATAATAGTGTGGGCTGTTTTTACATGGCATGGACACGGTCCTCTGGTGCAACTGAACCGATCATTGACTGGAAATGGTTATGTTCAGCTGCTTGCAGATCACTTGCGGCCATTCATGGACTTCACGTACCCACACAGCGATGGGACTTTTATGGATGACAATGCGCCATGTCACCCGGCCAAAACTGTTCGCGATTGGTTTGAAGAACATTCCGGACAATTCCAGCGCATTATCTGGCCACCTAGATCGCCCGATATGAATACCATCGAGCATTTATGGGACATCTTCGAAAGGTCCGTTCGTGCCCAGACTCCTGCACCATCCACACTTTCACAATTATGGACGTCTATGCTGACAGCATGGCTCAATATTCCTGCAGAGGACTTCCAACGACTTGTGGACTCCATGACACGTCGAGTTGTTGCACTTCGCCGGGCAAAAGGAGGACCGACACGATATTAACAGTCATCCCATGACTTTTGTCATTTCAG
>JAOUZG010032936.1:5423620-5436862 GCA_026289955.1 Argiope argentata | reverse complement strand
TATATACTTGCCGCCTTTGGGGACCAGCCGGTTCGACAGTATAAATGCTTGCTAAAATGTTCAATTAATATTTTATGTAACGATCTCATAACAGATTCAGGAGATAAACTTTAAGCTTTATAGGTCATACAATTCACTTATACTATTATGTAGGCCTTATTTCTATCCGTGACACTAAATTTTAATTTTAAATTAAAGTGGGAACGATGAAACTGAAATTAATATACTTATAGACATTATTTTGCTTATTTCAGGCTTCTCCTTAAAATAAAAAGTATGAGAAGGGAAAAGCAGAGTCGTCTTATGTGCACTGCAGAATAATTTTCATACTTTATAACATCTTAAAGAATTATTCAGCAAAAATGGAGTTCATGGATTCATCACAAAATTTAGTTTTTAGCTTTATTTTTAAAAGAATATAAATGCTGTTAATAATAATAGTTTAATTTTTCGATTTATTATATTTTAAAAAAGTATGAAGTTTAACTTTTAGCTACTCTTTTTGTCCTAATGAATCCTATTCTATGAATTTTTTTTTGACACTCCAACTTTTAAATAAATAAATTTTTATACTTTTTGCTATTAAAATCTGCCTAATTTATTTAGTTTTGATCCTTACGATGTGAGAAGAATCAACATTTTCATAATCTAAGCTAATCACTCGTGAGAAATCTGAGAAGGTGATTGGTTTCTTTGAGACGGTCGATGAAGTGATCAAATATCGCCCATTTATATAGAATGGTGATACCGAAATTTCCGTAAATCGTTGAGCTTTAGATATGGATGAACTTTATTGGACAGCAAATCTTTTTTTAGGATATTAGATTCTCAGGAATATTTTGTGAAATATGATTCACAAAGCAGAGGATAAATGAAAAAAAAATTAAATTCGTAATTACTCAGCATTTATATAAAACATAATTATTTATTTCATTATTGAAACATTGATATAACTGGAAAAAATGATTAAGAACGAAGAACCATATAAATTTTGGAATTTCATACTTTTTTGCTTAGTACATTTAATGACGAAAACAACTTAAAATACAATTTTTCATATTTTTTTATACCTTTTCCTTTAGTTGGAAGTATATCCCTCTTTACCAGTTAAGAAACCAATTACTGAATTATGAATAGAGTTAAGATTCTGTACTTATGTGCAGTTAAAATAACAGGATTGGTCAGTAGAATAATTACGGCTGATTATTAATACTAATCGCATCTATTATTAGTAATAACCGATAGATCGCATCGATAAATACAAACACATACACACACAGTGTATGTATGTGTCTTCAGTTTTTGTAGGTAATAAATTATAGTGAAAAAAATAAATCAAAGTTATGAAATTGATTATACATCAGAGCACAGTGTAATAACAAATTAAAAAATATATCAATTCCTACTTAAAGTAACAAAGAAAAATTCGCTTTAGTTTCTTTTTTATTAAATAATTAAAATTAATGTAAATATGTATATGAATATGACAGAATCACAATATTAAGCGACAAAATAGAAAGCGAATTTCCTGGCAATTTACATTCTCCTTTCTATATATGGTATTCGAACTCGCAGCATAAGGGATACGAATCCAATGTCATACCAACCAGACTATCCCGTCATGACAGTTACAATTACTATAAATAATCGATCAAAAATTATACTAACGTTGAATTTTCATGGTCAATTGAGGATTCAAAGCCAATTTTGACAACGCAAAATGCGTGATTTTTCTACACCAGTTGGGGAACGCGATATAGATTAGAAATTTCTATTTTTTTAATTCGAAAGTATTTCAAAATTAATCGGTAAACTCTATTAATTAACAATTTTTAATTTT
This sequence comes from Argiope argentata, assembly GCA_026289955.1. NCBI lineage: Eukaryota > Metazoa > Arthropoda > Arachnida > Araneae > Araneidae > Argiope > Argiope argentata. The sequence goes on along the minus strand of JAOUZG010032936.1, from coordinate 5,435,022 downwards.
AAATACATTAAACATAATGAAAATAAACAGAATTGTTTAAAATAATTAGCCGAAAACGTGCAAAGCCTAACCGCATTAGTGTGCGAAAAAACACTTATTTGACGGCGGGGAAATAAAAATTTAGCGAGAAATATAGTTTTTAATTAATTAATAAAAAATTAGTGGATTAATATTTGAAAACGCGATTATTAAGATCAAATGTCTTCCATTTAATTGAAAGACGTTCTTCATAAATAAAAAAAATATTTAATTAAATTAATGTGGAGCATAACTGCATAAAAAAAAGAAAAAGTGTATAAATAGCGAATATTTTACATTTTAAATTAACAGCTTATAAAAAGAAACTTTGTTTGTATTTTGTGTCGGGATTTGAACCGATGTATGAATGCCTCAAAATTCACAATTTTGCATGATGCAGTTTATAGACAGTTTGCCAAAGCATAAAAATTATCAAATAAAGGCCTTACCATAAGTTTTTAGAAATATGCATTTTCATAATATGTTTGAAATTTGAAATCTGAATTATGAAAGAAAATGCTTCTTTGTTTTAGTACTATTAGTGAAAAATCTACATCTTCTTGTTATCAGAATTGATTATCGGCTATCAATAAAGTAAACGCAAAAAAATTAAACATGGAAAAAAAACTTTTCTAACAAACGTGAGCTCTTCACCGGATTGTTTACATTGCTCTCGCAGTAAAAGATAAAAGCGGTGAACTTCAATGAAGTATTTTATAACATTAAGAGCAGAAATAATACCTTGATTTTGTAGAACACAGTAACATTTACTTTGCTTGACGTTTGTGGACGATTACATTAAAATTAAGCAAATTCAATTCTTTCAAAAACTGTGCAATTTCTTTTAAATTGATTCTGGCTGTTAGTGATTGTGATAGGATTTATTTTCAGATGAAAGGAAGAAAATAATGAAACAATAAATACAAATTTAAATTTTACATAAATTCAACAATATTCACAGAATAAATTAAAAATATTCTTAAGTTACTATTTAGTATTTTAAACTAATAAATATAATTTACAAGGATCTTAAAAATCTAAAGAAATTATTATTATACTTCCCGAATAATTTTTATATGAAACTGCAAAGTAATAATAAATATCTTTGCGTTCTTTAAAAAAATTCAGAATTAACATGATAATCTCAAAGAAGTAATAATTTATATTTAAATAGACAAAACAAGCCGAAATTTAATACATGTTTTATAATCACAAATATTTAAATTTTAAAAAACCTTTTTTTTATTTTAATTTTTAATACAAGATGAATAAAATAAAATAATTCAACACCCACAAAATTATTTTTATGCAACAACTTCCTGTTGTTATAAAGCGAGAAAAAGATTTCATTCAAATCCAGGATGAAATTAAGTAAATTAATTAAGTGAGATTAGATTTCAGTGGTTAAAGCATTATGACTAATATTGCTTCGCTATCCTCTCCAGTTTCCTGATTCTAAAAGAAGCAGCTTACAGAAATTTATATAATAATCTTTCAAAAATTTAAATTACGAAAAAAAATGATCAACAGTTTTAGTAAGCTTCTAATATCCCATACGAAACTTTGCCGTAAGTGAAACTTAAATCAAACTAAACAGCTGACGAAAAAGAATTTTTATCTGAGTTGATGTTACGAAAGAAATTTTCTCACAACATTTTAAAGCAAGAGAAATAATCAATGACAATCTGGAAGGTTGTTAACATGTTTCTATCTGAAATGTTCGCTCCCCGTTCTTTTTACAGTTGTAAATTAAACAGAACAGCAGTGTGCCAGGACTGTAGGAGCAAGAGTATAATTTAATACAGTAAATTAATATCCAGAAACACTTCGCCATGAAATGATAGAGAAAATGACTCTTGAAAGCCATAATGCGGTAGACCTCGATCCCTCTAAGATGCTTGTAGTGACTACATCTAAAACAAACATTAAAAGAATCACCTCAATTCATTAAATGGATTAAGTATTTCTAAACGATCTTAAAACGTAAAGCGATTTCTTCAAAACATTTCTAAATAAATATTCTTAAAAATATTCAATGAAATTGCTTTGAACAAAAACAACAACAACAAAAATCTGATTTTGTAGCAGTCACTGGAAATAAATCTACATTTAAACCGAAACTTGAAATGATATTTTTGATCGAATAAGTAGAATGAAACCAGTTTGAAAATGAATGAAACTCCTAGTAAAGATTTTAATATGCAATGAATGATTTGCACGACACGCATCGAATTACTGAAATATCAACTTTAAATCTGCAGTTAAGAGAAAATAAGCAAAGTCACTCAGAAATGCTTTAATACCTCAAATTTCCTCATTTTATTGTAGGAATTGTCCTAAAAAAGTCGTAAGTAAATTCGTAGATCGAGGAGTTAATAAGAAGTTCAAACTAATCAACACTAACCACCATTGGAATCAGCTGGCTATAAGTAATTGCATTCGTTATGTTAATTTCATTAATTTTTTTTTGTTGCAAAACCTGATTTCATAATTCCCACTTCAAAGTATTTTTGGATATCAAATGATGATAAAACATTAAAGTCGTATGAATTTAGTAACCTCACACCAGCTCTGCGTATTTCTTCAAAGAATCTTCCGAAAGGAGTCAAATTCAATAATTTCTTTAATTATAGAACTGTATAGTAATTGTTTTAACAAAAAAATTTTTAATTTGCTATTATCTATATTTTTACTTTCTTATTCCTTACATAAACTCCACAAAAAATAAACAAAATCTTTCAAAATTAGAAGGAAACCGTGCCATTAAATATTTGATAAAGCAATGAGGAAGGTTGAATTTTATTTAAATAACGAATAAAATTACTGAAAATTACGCAAAAAAATTAAAGGGGGGAATGCACGATAAAAATATATTTAATTAAAAAGACAATTTAAAAAAAATTAAGATATTATAAAATCAAAATTTTGCATTTTTCAAGTTATAATGGAGATATGCAAACATAACGCTTGATTAATAAAATTTTCATTAAAAAATATCTGCTCCGATAAGCACATTCCCATTCTCTAAGCAGTCTACAGAGAGAGAGAGCGAACATATGCATAAATTTATTATTAGAGCATATAGTCATTAGTTATTTTTCATTCTTCTCTGCTCAAAAACAATAGCACTTTCAAGTTTTCGTTAAAAATTCAATTCACACAATAACATTTACCAAACAAAAACGACACAATTTCGGCAAAAAAGCAAATTTCAGTTAAAATTTTCTACTTTTACATTATCTTAATTCTTAAGTACTCGTTAATCCATATCATTTTAGAATGGACCATTCATAAATTTCATTTTCTTGCTTGATTTTCGTTTCTATTATTTAGAAACCAATTTTTATTAAAATAGCCTTTATAAATATGATTGCTCGAAGATTGCTGATTATGTAGGCATTATAATTTGAGTAAAACATGCTATGCTTGCTTTTAAAAATTAATACTAAGATTAAATAAATCAAAAAAAATTATTTAAAATCGATAAATATAAAGGTAAATCTTGCACATTCATTTTTTTAACATTATCTTTAAAACTTTTTTTTAAAACTCTAACTTTAAAAAGGATTAAAATGAAATTTGCTATGCATATTTCATTGTATCACGTCTGAATATAATTTATTAAACGGCCAACACCACGCGCTAGTGCAAGTTAAATTATACTTTCATTCATTTTAATCGTTTCATTGAATGAGTCACTTTAGTATTGCCATCAATCCAAAAAACTTTGTCTCGCATTTGTTGTATAAAAAATATCATATTTCATATTTATTTAATTTCATATAATGACGTGTTAAAATGATATTTTTCTACGTTTTAATTTCTGTAGTCATTAACTCTTTTTCAATCAGAGCTTTTGAAAATGCAATGGCAACATGTTATTAAAAGCTGATTTTTTTTAAATGCTCATGCTGGTAATAAAATTTCAATTTTTCGCCTACGGATTTTTGTTGACGCCAAAAAACTCATCTCAAAAACAACATCATGCTCTGACATGATAACAAAACTATACTTCAGAACTGCGCTCCAACAGGCACATAGCAAAGTATAGAAAATAGAAGAGAGATTTATTTCTGTTTTCTGTCTACAGTGATTTCAGGCAAGCATTTTAAAAAAGCCTCAGCAATCCAAACTTCTAGCCATAAAAAAAACTATTTCCCCGTTAACGAAGCTTAGAATGATTTCGTGTTCCTTCAAGTTAGTTTATACTCGCTAGACAGGTGCATCTTTTCAATGACAACTTTGTTATTTGCTAGCCTATTGCGAAAACAACCGATAAATCAAAACAAATACAAAGAATCTCTGTTTCATGCGTTTTATTCAAAATGCTGGCTTTCTAGAGCATGCTCTCATTTCAAAACCGGCGTTCCATTTAGTTCAGTAATACATACTGATGCATTTTTATATGGAAGGAAACAAACACTTTTTCCAAATTGCTCGCTTTATGTAAAATCCAAACTGAAAAAAATTTACATGAAAAATTCACTTTCTATAAATCAGGAAATACAACTGCTTTTAATCTGTTTAATTTTAAATTAAAATATGTGGCCTAGTTTCAGTCACAAAAAATACAAAATTACAAATACTTGGAATAAAAGGCGCATATATATATTTTTGTTTTAGAAGAATATTTGATAAACATTTTCAATGCCTGTTTCGAACCGACAAGCTCGAGTTTCCTTTTAAGAATTTCATCAACGTATTTTAAATCAGTACACACAAAGTTAGAAAGACCTTCTTTTACAAAAGCAAACAAATCACACATGATTATTCCGATCCTATCAATTTACATTTTCTCAAATGACGGGAGAAAAAAAATCTATCAGCAGCAATTGTTCCCAGGTTTAACAAGCAAGGTAACAAAAAATGTCGAATTCCATTAATGAAAACTTACTCAATTGCTTCCGTGTGGCACATGCCTACTTACTTCCTGACTGATCTGCAACATTCGAATGCACGAACAATTCTCACAAGACAAAATTTATTAAAAATCAAAACATTAGAAATTTTTAAGAGGTACAAATAATTGCTGTCCTCCAAAGGAACCTTATGCATCACAGATTTTTTGCAAATTTTTCAGTTCACATCAATGCATTAAAATATGTTCATTACAACGAAATGAAATTTGCAAGAAAAATGCAAATTATACAATTGCTGACAAAAATAGATAATTCTTCGGGCATTTTGATCAAAATTTTATTAACTTACGTGTACGTCAGAGTATTTCTAATGGAAAAATCTGAGAGAATTCGCTCATTTTGACGAATACGTTATTTAATTTAGTACATTCAGTGATAATTAAAATCTCCAATGGCTAAAAGGATACAAGGAGTTGAATTATTTTTCTTTTATTGAAACAATTGGCTTGAATTTTTTAAAATCATTCATACAAGATTATTTACAGGACACATTGGTTTTGATACACAAAATTCAAATATAAATGGGGAAAATGAATAATATTCCAAATAATATTTTGTAGGCAGAAATGAAAAAGGGTCATATCTATACGCTGAATTACTTCAAATTAAAGATGGATCGATTTACAAAATACTCTCAGAATCGGCATAAGGGTCTCTATAATTAGAAATGAAGAAAGTAGAAATCACTAAAAAATAATGTAAACGAAATTTAATGATCGTATGCAAGCCATATGTAGCGTCTTTATATTTAGTTAACTGCTTAATATTCATTCGCAACGAAAAGAAATAAAGGCATTTCAGTCATTCGTTTACAAATGGGAGATCTCCGATTAGCTTTCCGAAAAAATTAGCTAAAATTATTGCATATGCATCTAAAAGTGTCATCATGATAATCATTAAAAAATCAGAAATAATTGTAAGGAATATGTAGAATCGGGTGGAATTCTTACTTATTAAACCTATTTATTACCACTAACAGAAGAGCTAAATTAAAAATTGTTACGATTCGAGTCCTGAATAATGTGAAATTTCTCAAATAAAACTGCCGTAGCAATTTCCATCTACACAGTGGAGGGGAGAAGCAGCTAAGCAATATCTATTTCTCACTATGCCACAACTTTCATGACGAATCCAAATGAAAGGCAAACTTTCTGCTCTACATTTCACTATTATGCCTAACATTAAGTAAAGGAAGACGAAAGAGAAGTTCTCAAGGGCAGCTCCCCAATTTCTTTCCCGGGATGGAAAAATCAGAAACCGTAACGGACACTAAGGTGAGATCTGGCACACGGGTGCGAGAGAAAAGTGTCTAAATACAATTCTTATATCGACAAAAGATCTCTAAGATTGTGTATTATGAGGGGAGAACATGAAGTGATCTAGAAATGCAATGCTTGTTTGGTTTCAGTCGAAACTTTCCTGCTTCGTTGCGTGACTGATGGTCGCGATTCACTTTGAGAAACTGGTCATTAAAAAATAAGGCATTACGAGAGTCCTTTTATTGCATTTTAGTTCTCTGCATCTGATCGCAATTCTTCAGCAGAGCGTGGTTAATGCATTAAAACTATGTAAAAACATGCCTAATTTGTATTAGATTATTCACAGTATCAGATAAAAGAAAGCGCAATGTGACAGGAATTATACAAGATACAATGCATGTATTTAATCCGTTTTTTCCCCTTCAATATTCTTCTTTCGGAATAGAATTTTTGAGAATCAGATATTCTTTCTCGTGTTTAATATTCCTTCTCAAAGATGCAATCTTTTGAAAGTGCAGTCACATTCGGATTACCCAGCTCTGATTCTTCTTGAATTTCCAAAGAATAACAATGATATTTGAAAGCGATAGAATTTTAAACTAAATCCTAATTTAGAAATGAAATCCGCATGAATAATGAAATACTGTATAATTTTGAAGGATTGCTCCATTGCGAAAAAGGAAAAATATTTCTTAAGAAAGAAAAAAAAAATTAAACCACCCTTTTCAATTTTTAAAAGCAATTTCAAAATTTTCTATCCCAAAACAAAAATAAAATCACATTATTTTCGTCAGAATATACGGAAAAGTTGGGAGGAGTGGGACACATTTCCCACAGATCTTGAAAGCAATAGTTAATTGGATTGATTATGTACTTGAAATCATATCTGATAAAATTTCTGAGAAGATTAACATTAAAACAGCAGAAATCTTTTAGTAACATATTTTGTAGAAATGAGATAATTATTTTTCATCATTTAGATTAGCAGTATGATATAACTTAAATATATGCTTTAACTAATTTTTATTGTCAGGTTTTAATTTGAAAAAAAAAAAGAACGATTCACAACACATTTGAAAAACTTGTATAAAATGTTTGGGGGCGTATGCGTTTACCAAACAAAAGCATGATAGAAATAATGAATTAGAAAAATTAATTTTCAGTCCTAAAATGACCCAAAATAGGTAAAATATGAGATTTCAATTCTAGAAAATTAGACATATTGTTATAGAACCATCGGAGTCAGACTAGCAAATATATTTATGTGTTAAATAAATAAAATATATATTATATGCTAATAAATGTAATAAATAAAATATCTACAGTTCGTCTTTTCATGGTTGTTCAAAAAAAAGCTGAGAAACTGAAAATAGCAAATAAAATGAAGAATAAAAAAATAACCGATTAGAATCATGAGTTGAAAACATTACAATATAATAGGGTTTAATGTTTGAATCACCTATTTCTTTATTCATCGGTTTATTTATAGACGCAATAGTGTGCGGACAAAAAATATACATATTTAATATTGCCGCAACCCATGTGTACATAAATCAATAGCTAAAACAATGGAAAATATTATTGTAGAATATGTTTTAAAAATTTATAAAAATTATTAAAATAAGAAAAAAAACGTTTAACAATAAAATTGATATCATTGAAAAACTAATTCTAAAAGGATAATTAAAAGTGGTGTAAGAATTTAATGAATTTTTAAATTAAAAGCTGGTTAAAATGAGTACAAAAAAACTTTCTTAATGAGTACCAATTACCCATAAAAGAAGTTCGAACCAAAGTTTACAAGTTCAGCAGGCACAGAAAGTGTTTTGAATGATGTTTAGCTCGTCCATGTTCCATTCCATGATAACCAGTCTCTACAAGTTATCATAACAAAAAGGTACGCAAATTTGACAGGAAATTTTAAGAGAAAAAGTAAGAGTCCACGGCATATTAGTAGAGGCTAATGCTCTTTCAGAAAACTTCAATTGCTAACAATAATTAGTCTTTCTATCCTTTCATGACCAGTAATACTAATTATTTGTTGAATGCTATATTTTCATTGATATTCTTCGAAGAAATATAGGTATGATTACAAATGAACTAAAATTAGCAAATAGGGAGAAGTTTATCGAAACGTCGCATAGAAAGGAAATAAAAGAAAAAAGAATATTATCACGATTTCGAAAACTTTACCCTCAGAGAACTATTTGTGCTTCTTGCTGAAAAAATTAATGGCGCCCACTATAATTACAGAGATACATCAGTAAAGCATCACGGTTGTTATTAAGGTTTTTAGAACAAAATATACAATCAGTAAGGGTTAAGAATCGGTATTTTTAGATGCTACTTCACAAAAATTGCACGACAGAGAAGATAATAAAAAGTAGTATATGAAGAAAGGCATTTCCTAATATTTTTTTATGATCTAAATATCTTTTTGTAAGAATCAAAATTAACCAAAAATTAAAATTAATTCGAAATTATTTTCAATCAATTAATTAATTCGAAAAATTAGCTAAAGGAAATTTTCGAAAACGTAGCAATACATAAAAATTTAGCCCAATTTTTCATTAAATTCCAGATAAGAATTGCTTCTTAAAAATAAAGTCAAACTTCTACACCTTTGGAAAGATTTACATTTTCTTAAATAAAGGGAAGAAATGAAAGTATTTTGCGTTTTGAGCATGAAAAATGAGCGAAAACCTTCGAGTGTGAATGAAACTTGTTTAAACTATTTTTAATAATCAAATTACTTTGATAAAAAAATACTTTGCAGAAAAACTTTCATGATTGATTTATTTTTATTCTCTTGTATACAAAGTATAAAGAAAGTATAGTAATCATCAAAAAATGTGAACTCGATATTTGGACGAATCTATGCTTGATGCCTCTGAGTTTGAAAGACATATTTTTGAAAAATAACCGTCTGTCAGGTGACTCAAAGACCCTTTGGGATAGAAGGTATAAATTTGGTATAGGGTCTTGACCGAATTTGCAGACTTCTATCCCATTTCAAGTAAAATCTGCTCAAAAGAAGTTCCGATAAATTAACACTATCCTTACAAAACGTTGAGAGCTAGATAAAATTCGGTGTACAGATTTGACATCTATAGCGTAGACATCTGCCGAATTTAAAGTCAAATTCAATTATGGGTTGGCTGTATGCCGGTCTGTAGTTTCAGAAGCATATAAAAGTGATAATTCAAAAACACCGTGATTTAAATATATTAAACTTGTTGAGGTGACTACAAGGGTAATTTTGCATTAAAGATTTGCTCGAATCTGTTGGATAAAACACGCTTGAAATGCAAATTTTGATTTCAGATACTATTAAACGCCTGCCTTGAATTAATAGCCAAATCACTCCCCCAGAAATATACAGTAAAATGCTAAATTCGCACCAAAAAATATTTCGCAATGGTTGTGCTCCAATGCCAGGTAAGGTGCTTTCTGGTGTGGCAAGTTCATTCGTGAGTAAGCGAGTTTTGGGGAGACCAAGGCCACTGATTTTAGCTATTGATTTCTTTACAAAAGTGGAAACAAAATATTTCATAAATGCATTGTTTTTATAAAGACGATTAGTATTCATATACATTGATAGTGTCCTTTATTTCTCAATTAGCCAATGGAAAATAACATATTCATACGATATAAATATAACCCCGGCTCGATCAATTACCTGGAATACCGATAACAGGCATTCAAACCGCATCTCATGCATAATTAGTTCTTCAGGTGAGATAGCTATCGCAATCCTCATTTGAATTTTAAATGCAGCCTTGAAATACGCAGATATCACGAGAGTGAAGGAAATTCTTACCCTTTCACATCACAGGGATGACCATTACCCCAAGTAACCTGCTGCGAGGTTTATTGAAAAAGAAACAAAAAATTTTTTTTGAAAACGAATACCCATACGGTTACTTGTTAGAGGCGGCATGAAGATGGGCCAGTCGCACAACCGGTACTAAACGTGAACATCTATCTACCTTGTTAAACTGGGTAAACTGGGCTTAAGAATATGGAAATTCTTTTTTTAAAGTCACCTCTTTATTCGATACGACTTAATGGAATCAATGTGCTACTAATAACTGCGGATGCGAAGCAGTTTCTTTAGTCTGAATGCTGGCAAAGCACACGACTGAATGTTATGACGGGTAAATTTGAATTTTATTTTAACGTTGAAAACGCAGTTGCAGATGCTTTGGACCACCATATTTAGAGTTTTGCTCAAATAGAGTAACTGCGGACGAATAAACTGAAAACTGTATTTTCTATTCTCTTTAGAACATTACTGGAAACGCTTTGTTTTGAGAGAAGGATAAGACAATAAAATCTCTTCATCAACTGAAAAGTTGAAGATTTTATAGTTCCAAATTGCAAACTATATTTAAAAAATGTCAATTAAAATAAAGAAAAAAAAATGTTCAGAAGAAAAGTGACATAAAAAAGTAGTTGAAGTCAAGTTGTTAATGTCAAAGCTACTTTTGTGAAATAATAATTTTGGAAGATATGATGATCCATTTCAATGCATAAATCAAAACGATTGTACATCTGGCGACGATTAAGCTTATTTTCATGATAGAAAAAATCTTCTGTTTGACACTTTTTTTAAAAAATTATTTTACATCTTTTCCCTGACTGAGTGTAGTTTCTTGTGATACAACGAGATCTCTCCATAGTATTTCTATAAAATAATTTTGAAGTTTCATAAATTAACTTTATATAGCGATTAGTAAAGTTTATATAGTGATTTGCTTACATTTGACTGTTGCCACAATGAGTAATATGAGCGATTTCTGAGTCACACGCGTTAGAATTTTATATATCTATATTAGATTCTGCCAATTACCTAAAATCATTTGGAGATAATAAGAAATAAAGATCGTTCTCTTTACATTCTAAGTGGAAAAGTAAATTATCCTTTCACAAAATTGTGTCTAAAATTACTGTTATTAACAGAAGCTACGTTTAAATGTTTTAGTTTAGATTATTTGGATTTTCATAAATAAAAGACAACTCGTGCTCAAAAGTTAAATGCACTATTATTTCTGATAACCCAACAAGTGATGTAATATAATTGTTTGGTTAAAGGCATTTAAAATTCTTTAACCGCAAAACTGAAATGAAATTGAATCAATTGTGTGTGTGTGTGTGTGTGTGTGTGTGTGTGTGTGTGTGTGTGTGTGTGTGTGTATGTGTGTGT